>NQII01004506.1:0-38370 GCA_002778355.1 Clitarchus hookeri
ATATGTTTTAGTTAGGTGATTTAGTTAAATTTTTGCCATCACAGCTAATTTTACTATAATAATTTTTCTTTGGGCTACAGCATTTATCTTTTTTTGGTTTTGGAATTTCTGATTTTCTGGTGAATGAATAATAAATTTTCTGATTTAATTTCCATCTACACTATCACTACATTCTTCTGGATAAAAAAAAAATTCACTGTTTCATATATGAGAGTCAAGTGTATTTGTGTAGTTTTTGAAAGTAGCTAGATATTATTTTTCAAGGGTATTTTGTTTATACAAATCGTATGAAAAAGGGTTATGTCTTTGTCATTTTATGTGTTAATTTTCAGTGATTTTATGTTTTGTACTGAAAGTTATCTGAAATTCCAATAAGGTTTATAATTAATGTGGTTTGGTAATTACACTTAGTGACACCTATGTGTACCTGGTTTTGAACTCACAAATTTTGACTCTATATGTTTTGTTTTCTGGTGTTAAGTGACAATTTCTCACGTAGTTTTGCATTAAAAGGGTTGCCACTTTTGTCTGTGTCATTTAAGAAGCCGCTAGCCAGTTGAGCAGAAAGGAATTATGCAGTGCTTCACAAGTCTGCTTTTGCATCACACAAACACCCGATCATACCTACATTTATTATTTATTACAAATTAAAACTTTTACACACAACAACATCTTGAGCATGTGTAAAAGATTACAAAACACATTTTAGATATTTTTTTATTTAGGATAGTTGGGGAATTTAGTGATACGGAATAGTTATTTTGTGTTTGTGTATTTATGGATAATTTGTTTCCTGTTTTATGTATTTTATTGTTACTTTGTACAGAACTTTGCATTATTTATTCTACATTAAGCTGTAGGTGATCAAAAGTGTAATTCTAATTATCGTGTAAGCCCTGTACGTTATTATATTAAAAACCATTATGAGAAGCTCTTTGTCACAGGGCTTCTGACTATCATGGGACCAATGGAGTTATTTTATAAATAAATAAAAACACTGATTGTGACTAAAACTCTTACACATATCTATTAAAAATAAACTTGAGTTTAAATTACTACTTGCATTGAAATGTAGGCAACATCTTTACAGCATTTCAAATATATGCTGCCTGTTACAACCTCAAGAACAGTTGTGTGCAGTGAGGTTACAGATTTGTTCTGTTTGTATTCCACAACTCTCTTCAGTTTTTTTTCAAAATGAGTGCTATGTTCCCTTGTTCACTAGGCCTTGATCCCTTTACAATGAATGAACATTAATTCCATTAAGTTGAATTTGGTCACCCTTGTTCATTCTATTTTGCAGTGTTACTTGACCTGTGAGTTTCATTTGTCTTGCAATAGAGGCTAGTTGTTCTATGCCCACACAAAGTTTGACCAAAATATTTTAACTACATATAAAAATTAAACTTCATGTTTTTTTCCTTGTTTCTATAAATCGTTCAGTATAATTTCATGACCATAAAGAATGAAATAGATGTGCAATAGAAATAATTATAGTTAAAAGTCAGTGGCTTTTGAAAAAGAAAATAAAATTACACACAAGTTTCAACTTTCTTTGGTGTTGGTTGTTCATCCATATCTTTGTGTTGTATGTGCTAGTGCCAAAAGGAAATGAATGAAAAGTTAATGCCAACAAATGAAATTCTTCAAACAGTTGAGTATCAAAAAATGATCACGGTTTCGAGAAGGGTATGTGGCATGTGCCCGTTGCTGGATGGGTCATTCTAGCTAGAGTGCAGCTTTGCCCTTACTGCGAATTCGCACAGCAACAGTGTGATGTTACAGCTCCAATGCACATTTCTAGGGCATGAAGCTAATGTAGGGTCCTTGGCTGATGAATTCAAGCACAGCTTTGGGCCAGAGAGTGTTGCCTGTGACAAATGCCAAATTCCAATTACTGTATTGACTGGCCAATGCTGCACATTCCAGTTCATTTGCACCCTTTCTGAGTGCAGTTTCGTCCATGTTCCAGGTGCTAAAACTTAATTGCATCTAAAAAGTGTGCACTGAGTGATTTTTGCTGCATTGTCACTAGTAAGCTAGCAGTTTGAGTGCATGTATGGCTGAAATAATCACATGATAACAAACTGAACTTTTCTATTTTTCAGGATGCTCTGAGTACACATCCAGTGCAGTCAGTTGGAAGATTTCATTAGCTGTAATGTAGATGAGAATACGGGAGAATGCTGTCTGAACGGATTGGTACAGCATTTGTTTGGTCTTAATTTTTTCCCTCTTTCAGCCTTCTGAACTGCCACTCATCTGTGTCTCCCTTATTGTGTTAAACTTACTGCTTATAATATTTTAAGTATACTTTCTTGTTTCCTTGTAGAGGTGCTTAGAGTGTTTTTTTTTTTTCTGAAAGTGTTTGCAGTTGTTGGCAGAATGCAGCCGGAAGATTTTACAGCATGTACGCTCCTTATNTTTTTTTTTTTCTGAAAGTGTTTGCAGTTGTTGGCAGAATGCAGCCGGAAGATTTTACAGCATGTACGCTCCTTATTTCGTTGAACCTGTCTTCAAGAAAGAGAAACAAGCAACACTACAGGAAGATGGAGAGCTGGAAAAAATAACTCATGTGCCAATAAAAGCAGCTTTGAATGATCATACTTGTTCCGTATTTCACGATGAACTATTAAGGTATTGTATGATAGTGTTAATCTGTTTAGTGAATAGGTNGATCATACTTGTTCCGTATTTCACGATGAACTATTAAGGTATTGTATGATAGTGTTAATCTGTTTAGTGAATAGGTGTATATTTTTGCTGAATTACAATTTTTTTACTATTAGTTGATTTGAGAAATTTGGGCAGCTCTTAACAACAAGGTCTGGAGAGCGGATGTGGGTGAAATGATGTGAGAATGGAGCAGTACCAGAATCCAAGGGCGGGGGAAATGGGAAATCCTCGAGAAAACCCGCCGACCAGCGGCATTGTCCGGCACAATTCCCACTTGCAAAAATCCGTGAGTAACACGACCGGGGAATTTTGCCATTAGTACTTCAGACAATTTACTGTGCCATCGACTTCTTAAGTGTAACTGGAAGAGAATTCTTACATCTTTATAGATTCTCTGTATACTGTTTCCCTTAGGTTACCTACGTTTCCAAACTCCAATCATCTTGAACAAATATATCACAGCTGTCCACGTGCACCAATTAGCCTGTGCAAAATTACTCTGGTAATTAAAACTTATAATTTTCCTCTGCAGTAGAGAGGGCTAGCTATGAGGATAAAAAAATATTATGAAGAAAAGACTAAAACAATGTTTTGAATGCCTAATATTTCAAATTCACAGTTCACACACTACAAAATTGATTTGAGTACGGTACATGGTTAGAATCATTCTAGGAAGAGACATATCTGCTTATCCTGTAGCCCTGGACTTATGGCCTAATATTTGGGTACAGGATCAGAAGAATAGCCATGGTAAGTAAAGCAATAAAGATAAAACCAGAAGCAGTAACTCTCCCTCTTAAATTTTCATCTTACTCAAATAATGTTAGCGATACAACTGCATGTGTTTCCACAAGTATCCCCTGTCATTTTATAATTTTTTTTTTTAGGGTTATATTACAAAAATTTCAAGTGTGCAAATGCATATTTTTAAGTTAGTCGTACCCAGTTTCACCTAACAATAACTGATACTGATATAAATTATATGTACACACATATATCTCTATGTCTGCAGTTTTTCTTTTTCTTCCTCCCAATATGTGTTCCTTATCATATGATTTTTGCAGCGTTATTAAAAAAGTTGCATAGACACTTTTCAAGTGCACGAATGCATACTTTTAAGTTAGTTGCAAAGTAATTCCCAATTTTTTATGCCAAAAAAAACTGACTCCAGTAGAGCTCCTGTACATATGTGTTCCCAAAAGTGCCCTCTATAATTTTATAATTTGTTTGTATTGTTAGCCTGTATATTATAAAAATTGCACACGTGCTGATTAAGTGCATGTGTGCATACTTTTAAATGAGTTGCAAACAGATTCACAATTTTTTATGCCATAGAAAAAACTGGTACGGATAGACTTGATGTATAAATATGTTCCCACATGTCCCCTGATATTATATAATTTTTTTTTAGGGTTATATTACAAAAATTGCACAGGCTCCTTTCAAGTGTATAAATGCATACTGTTAAGATGTTCCCGTACGTGGTCACTATCATTTTATAATTTTTTTGTATGGTTACGTATTATAAAATTGCACAGGCAGCTTTCAAGTGTGCGAATCCATACTTTTAAGCAAGTAGCACCCCAATTCACAATTTTTACGTGGAAGAAAACAGACATTGATAAGCTCCTATGTGCAGGTTTTTTTATATGCCATACCTATAATATATACAGAATTGTTTACACCAATATTTTGATTCAGTGTTTTAGTTTGAGCTATAATATAAAGTGGGCATATTCTGAAAGTGTGAAATTCATATGCTGTACCTTACGCAGACTTGTAATGAAGAAAATATTAAACCGTTATTCTGCAGCTCTACATACATACTTACATACATACATACATACATATCTTCATGGAGTGCTTAAATCCTCCATTATAACGTAAGTGGAAAGGAAAAGTAGCTCTTGTAACAATAAAGCAGTATTGACGTACTGGAGTACTATCACATCCCACCTTCGGTAGGCAGTTCAGAACACGTTTAAGTGGTTCATTATTAGATTCAATAATGTTAACATTTCAGATAAATATGTATAAAAGGATATGCTATTTTTTAACGAACTTTATAAAAGAAGGTTAGGTTGATAAGAGACCACAAACCAGCCAGTGTTTCTTTCTCTCTAAAAACTTTTGGTTTATTGCAATGTATTTCACCATATTTTAAGTATTGGGTGAATCCATGTAAAAGTGAGCCTGTCCACAAGAAATTTTAAAATGTCAAAAATTGAATATTACTCTTTCATCTTGTGATTTATGAACTGTAGTTATCATGTAACCAATATTTTGATTCTAATTTTTTATGCTCAAAAGTTTGCATCCATTGTTTAAATAGGGGCACACATTTTAGGCATGTTGGCAACAGTAATATTTGGTACGTCTACTTCATACATCTGAGATCTTTGCTAGTTGAAGCACAAGTATAATATTATTGAAACTCTCAATAACTTTTAACTGAGGTAAGTGTATTTTATAATGTTATTGGCTTAGTAGATTCAATTATCTCTGTCATACTCATGACAGAAAAAGGCACAAAAGTAAATTTTGTCTTATATGAGCAGGATGTAGGTAAAATCCACTTGTAAAAGAGTGGTTATGTAGATTACTATTATATGCTAAAAGTTTCACCTCTCTAAAACTTATATCTTTTAAGATAATTGCTTTACTAATATGTCACACCCGTTCTGCTGCTGTGGTGACCACCAATAAGACTCTTTGATTCTGCCTTCTTAATAAAAAAATTGTACACAAAATTTGTAATGAAAAGTTGTGCGGAGGTTTTAACTTATTTTATTAGCCTTAGTGTTAATTGTGGAGTTTTTCTGTAATTAACTTGAGCATTAAATGGAACATTAATTGGGGATTAATTTTGTGATTGTAAGACAGACACAACGTATTACTAGGAATATTATTTTTAATGGTTATTTATAGCGTCATTTAAATGTTGCTATGTTATTTTCAGATAAAATGAATTCAACACAGTCCGGATGAGAAATTTACATCAGAAATTTAAAGACGACATAGAAAGAAGAGAAATACCTCTACAAAAAGAACGAGNTAAAAAGAAGAGAAATACCTCTACAAAAAGAACGAGGAAGGAACAAAAAAAGTTCAGACAATAGGAAGAAATTAATTTCCAACAGTGCCAGGAAGTTAAAACTAAAGCATTTACAGGACACAAGAAGGCAAAGGGGGTGTAGACGAAGAAAAAAGAAGAAAGTGAAAGAAATCAAGTGCCAAAACTATGTTCGTATTGTTATCCACAATCTATCAATCAGCAAGGCTGTAAAACAATTAAAAAAAACATTACCACATAGACCAAGAAAAAAAGTGGCAGTTATAAAAAAGCTAGTAGTTGATACGCCTGAAATGGCAAAACATTTATTAGAAGAGAAAAGTGAGCATAAGAGAAGCACTTCCTGCAATGAAACATGTCAGCGTACTGTGACAGTTTTTATTATCGTGGTGATGTGAGGCACCAGGCATCAAAGACGTCAAATCTGTCTAAGATTCTGAAACAGGTGAGCAATGTTCTGTACAGAAGAGGCATATGATAATGACTGTCCAGAAATAATTTAGCTTGTTTCAACTGGAGTTCCCCAAAATCAAAATAAAGAAATCAAAATTCCATGAACTTCACTCCCAACATATTCTTTTGTGTTAACAAATGCCTCACAATATATGCATTTGTAGATATCATTCAAACGTTAGTTACTTTATTGAAGCAATAAATAAAATAAGTTAAAACCTTTTCAGGTAGCAATAGTAAATTGCATGTTGTGATATTCTAAATGAAAAATGTGCAACTGGTATGTGTGTGAGACCTGTACCCATGATGTCTTACTTCCCTCTGATTGTGATGTTTATTCAACCATTACTTGGAAACAATTGGGTGAATTTGACAACCGGCCATAACTTTTGGGTTTTGAAGATTCTTTAGAGGTTACTGTTAAGGAGTTGAATGTACAATTGCCAACATTCAAGATGCGTGCTTATGTGAAGAAAGTTCAGGTTAAGTCATTTGAAGAATGTAGGTCAAAACTCCAGACAGTCACATAGTTATACAAATAGACTTTGCTGAAAATTACTTTGCTACCTCACAAGATGGGAGTTCAAAGTGCCCATTGGGCTCATTCACAAGTAACTTTATTTACCTGCTGTGCCTGGGTAAAAAATGAGACTCATTCTATTGTAATTGTCAATGATGATTTGACACATGACAAATACTCTGTGTGGGTGTACCTAAGGGAAATTATTGCTCTCCTAAAAAAAATGTTCAACATTTAAAAAAAGTAACTATATTTTCAGATGGTGCGCAGTACAGTTTAAAAATACATTTTTCAGTCCCTATTCTCTACTTCATGAATTCTGATTTTGGTGTGGAAGGAGAGTGAATATTCTTAGCTACATCCCGTGGGTAGGGGGCTGTAGATGGTATTGGTGGCTGTGTGAAGAGAAATGTTTGGAATGGAGTATAGGCAAGACAATTTATTGTCATCTCTACTGAAGTTTTTTTGAATGTGCTAAAATAGTTGTTGAAACAGTTAACATTGTTTTTTGCCATCACAGAAAATTACAGATTGTAGGGAAATGTTGGGAAAGAGGTGGGGAAATGTAAGGCTGATTCAAGCCTTGCAATCTAAACATATTTTCAAAGTAAATGGTAGTAACAGCCTACTTGTAGGCTGTACAAGTACCTCTAAGCTTGAGATTTTCCAAGTTTTCAAAAACATGATAGAGGACATCTATACAGATTTTGATTCTGAAGAAAAGGTTGAAAAACTAGTGAATTCTAATGAACTTGCAGATCACCATGAGCCTAATATATCTGACTAATGTATAGGCCTAAATCAAGGAAAACTAGCACTCTGTGATATTGTTCTGGTGGAATTTGCCATTGAAATGTCGAGGAAATACTTTGTTGGTCAAATCAAGAGAAAGAAGTGCATTGATTTTCAAATAACATTCCTGCGGAAGAAATAAAGTTCCTGGATTTTTTCTTTCCACAACAGAGTGATATTTGTCTGTTTTCAATGAGTGATATTGTAATGAAACTTCCAGAACCATCATTACCAGGTGTCACATTAAGGGCTGCTTTTACCATATTATGCTCTGTGGATTTGTCTCAATACAATGTAAGTTGACATTTAAAATCTTAATAACATACTATGTTTAGGAAAAATATACAGAAATTATACAATGTAATCAATTCCTTTCTATGTAATAATGTCAAAAAACCTTAGAAAATAATTTTTCATATCTTAATTGGCTAGTTGTGACAGTAACCCCACTTTAGATTTGTTTATGTTTGAAATTTACATCTGTAAAGTAAATTTTAAGATCAGATTTTGTATGTGTACATTAACCAATATATTTTGGCAGTATTGTGTACTCAATAGTCACACACCAGACAGTATTTTATTTTCACAACACCAATATTTAATGTCTATAATAATTTATAATGTTCATTATATTTTTCTCATTATTGTAATTTTAAATTGAAATTTGGCACAGATAGGATATTAAGCATATATATATGTTCTTTCTCTTTGTGGAGGGATAGTTAAGGTATGCTAAATTAAGAAAAATTCTCATGTATGTGTGTCAAATTTCTTTTTTTGTGATTATGTGGATATTCTCAAGAAGTTTAATTTTCTTAGGTGTATTTTCTAATTGTTGGAAAGAATTTTTGTAATCCCTGTGGTAATTATTAAGTTTAGTGACTTTTCTGTAAAAAAAAAAAAATCATCACGAAAAATGGTATATTTCCACTCTACTAATGACGCAGAAGACGAATATACAAGGGACATGAACGTACTACTAATTTCGTAATTTTTTCCCTAACTAACCTAACAGAACCTAACTCCACGATGGGTGAATCATTATTTTACATTTTTAAACTAACCTGGGATTGTAGGGTTTTACACTAACCTAGGATTTTAGGGTTTTGCACTAACCCAGGATTTTAGGGTTTTACACTTACCTAGGATTTTAGGGTTTTATACTAACCTAGGAAATTAGGGTTTTAAACTAACCTAGGATTGTAGGGTTTTTAACTAACCTTAGATTTTAGGGTTTTACACTAAACTACAAATTTAGGATTTTAGGGATTTAAAGGAACCGTAAAACACACCAAAATAATATCAATTAACTCACCTAGATAGGCGGCTGGTACAATTCCTCTGTCAACGGCCAATTCAACCTTACCTCACTCGATGAAACATCATGTTCCACTAAAACGCCACATACACGAATATAACGCACTGAAGCACTCGTTCACAGCAGAATATTACGCACTGAAGCACTCGTTCATAGGCGAATATAACACACAGAAGCACTCACTCTTGCTTTCTCCATTTTAAATCCTCCGGATTGGGACGTCACTACTCACCCCGGCAAAAACACAATGGCTACTGAGCTGTTTCAAAAATATCCGTTAACAACGCGTTACGGTGACGTAACAATACCCACAAGTCAATACGGTGATGGCAGGAATCATGACGTCACCAAAAATCATGGCGTCCGACATAAACAAAGCGGCAAACTGCTAGTACTTTTAACTATTTTAGTTAATATGTTCTACTTATTTTAACATGAAGCCCTCCTGAATATTAACTAGGTAAGATGTGCAGAATCCATTAATGCTACTTTCGTTTATCTAGGACGTTTCCTTCAGAAAAGTCACTAAACTTAATAATTACAGATTTTAAATTTTGAGACAGCCCAACGTAAGGATAAGGAGAATGGAAGAGAGCCATTCTCAGTCATGTAAATGTGCGTGAACGGAACAAGAAAAGGCTCAAAATCGCCAGGAAAATTAATTTTGTAGTGATTTTCATCAACTTATCAATTGGACTGCCCAGGGACGCTCAACGCCACCCTTATGGATCGCAAGATGTTGCGACGTTCTGAAGTGCAATTTTTAAATTCCGCCAGCTAAATTTTAAAATACTAGAACTCTAAATTTTGGAAATTTTAAGTAGTTTTTTTTGTTGAACAGACCAGAGGTCCTATGGAGAATGAACTCTAGCTCTAAGAACACTAGCCTTGCAAATTACCATACTGAACTGTTCAGTTTAATTTTAATTTTCAGAAGTATAAAATTTTTCAAGAAATTGAAGATTGTGTTAAAACTTCTTTTTGCTCAAATAAGGATAGCTTTAAGATATTACATTTCTGATGAATGTGAAAAGTATTATGTTAAAAATCTGTTTTGGTAAAAACATGCACTTTTTGCTCAGTAAATTTCCTTATTTTGGCAATAAAACATCACTGAAAACATTAATTGATGTGTTCTATTTCGTGTAGTGTTGATGTCCTATCCAGAATGTATAATTTTTTAAATATTAAGTCTAATTGTTTGTGCATTTGTCTATTTTCTGTTTAACAGCATCATTGGAATCAAAGGTAAAGTTTCTATTTTCACTTACCTGTTTTCTTGTTTTACATGTCCTTGTGTAAATGCAATTTATTTCATAATTTTTTAAGGTAGTTGGGAATGCTCTGTTGCATGTAATTTTGATCTCTTCGTTTTTTTTTTTTTAAAGCGAAAGAATTAATTTTTTGGTAATAATTTTGTGTTTGTCACACACATGTCAGCTTCCTATCTTCAATCTCTCGTGGCCAAACCAAGAACATTTACACACTCTTACAGCTACATACTGTTAACCACCAAATAAAAATACCCATACAAACTAAATACTTTATTATTACATTTACTACCCTACACTCTTATCCATAGTGTAATTTTTCATGGCTGTTAATTGGATAGTGTCACACCTGTGATGAAAGTGTCTCACACCTGTGACAGAATAAATGTTATTTCTTTTTACAAAAATGAACAGTTCTACAGTTTTCTTGGTATAGAACACAATTGTCATTAAATATTTTTTAATGGTATCACCGTTTAAAAGTTTTAATTTTATAAATTCACAGAATTTTACAGTGGAGTGAAATGTGTTAAAAAAATTGTGTGTTATAAAAATTCTTTTAACAGTTAAAATTCCATAACAAAAAACTGAAAGGCAAAACGGTCAGTGAGAAGGCCAGCTTGCTCTTCACTGGGATCTCCTACGTCAATGAGAGGTTAAATATCCTCTGTACAGTTTCCCCCTAGAGTTGAACATACATTAAAACCTCGTTAATCCGGCCCTCGTTGATCCAGATAATCCAGATGTTTTTAATTAAATGTTCACATAGATAATATGAAGTGGATTGACTCACCAGCTATAAATAGCTTCAAAAATCTCTCCTTATTGGTTGCCTACAGTACTTAATTAATGTTTCCTCCAAATTTCATGTTTCTAGTGCCAACGGTTGAGGCTGGGCCATTTTTCTCCATACAAACTTTAAACCCCTATTTCACCCCTTTAAGGGTTGACTTTTGAAAAATACCTTCTTAGTAGATGCCTACATTATATAGTGAATGTTTCGTCCAAATTTCATGTTTCTAAGATTATGGCCTCGAGTGTGTTGGAATACACACACTGTGTTTATTACTTACATGGCAATATTCATTTTAAAAGGTGGTTAAAGGATAAAAAATGGCTGAAATAAAAAAGTAACTCGGGGTCTCAAAAATTCTCACTTTACCGTGAACAGCCTATAAGCATTTGTTAATACCAAAACAAACTGTTACCACAAAAGAGGATTTCAGTACATGCTTATAATGTTAACATTTCAAATATTCTTCCACAGAATAAAAATTGTGTTGTTTCAGGTGTAATTTTAGTGCATCATTATATTATTACACACACCAGTTACCAATAAATATTTTTTGTTGAATAATTAGCAGCTTTCCAAAATTTTGTTGAATTGGTAATGGGCAAAGGATGCTAACTGCGAACTCTTGTGCCATATGAATGTAATTCACCATTAGTTTAATTTTTTATAGCAAATTTAACTGTAGATAATATGTTCACATGCAAGTGAAAGACTGTTGAGTTCTTCCAGTGCATACCATAAGTAATTAGAAAATGAATATATCCAAAACATATAATTTTGTTTGTTTTGTAATTCACTATCTTCCGAATGCACCTAAGAGCACAAGAGGCTGAGTTGACCTTAGGAACTAAAATGTCTTACATGATCTTTCCAATTTATCGTCAATGTGTACACCAAGAAATTTGGTGCTAATTACTTGCTTAATAATAGTAATGTTGCAGTAACTTACTACGCTAGTAGTGATTTTGCTTATTTGAGAATAAATGTACGTGGGCTTATAAGTACTATAATAATTTTGTATGAAAATGTACATTTCACATTTTAGTTTTATATCTCCTGGTTACATAAAGGTGAAGTAGCAGTGACTGGATGTCCTGTATATAGTTATTTTAGTAAAGGCAGAACCATTTGATTACCAATTCTGTGCTCGAGTTGTGAGTCACCCTGGGTTGGGTCTCAAGTCCTCACTGGTTCAGCTTTCTCGAAACGTGAGCTAGCATGGTCATAGAAGAACCCCAGACTACTTAGTTTCTTACCCAGAGGAATGAATGATAAAAACAAATTTAAAATAAACTCGTACGTAAGTATATTTAGTATACAATGTTTTTACATGTATAACATTTTTTTAAACATTGTGTTTTTATTTCAATTTTGCAATTTGTCTTAGCCCACTACATATTTTTGTCCTAATAAAACTTATATTTTGATTATGCTCACATTCCTTGCATTGCAGGTATGGAATTTATTTGGTGATTAGTATCAATTAGTGTTAAGCAATATTTATTTCTTGCCAAAGTATTTCATATAAAAATTTTGATAATGTTTTAGCATTACGTATTCTGCACCGTGTTCTGAAATGGCAATGCAATATTTTAGTAGTTTCTCTTATACATATGTGCAATAAATCCAGCAACAGACTAAGAACAAAACATCCTTTTATGAATATAACATGTCTTCTTTCTTGCAAATAATGTCTTCTTACCTACCTATGATTTTCAACCAGAGTTTAAGAAGATCTAAGTATAGTCTAAATTAATTGCTGAAGGTAAACATACATTTTGTTAAATATGTGTTTTTTTAATGAGTAGTAGTAAATGACATGGTTTTGTATCTCCATACAATGGAGCAATATTCGTCATAAAAGTTATATAATTATACTTATAACATTGTCACAGTGCCATATGATCACCGTGTAAAGAAGTGTAACTACGTCCATGGTAGTGTTAAATTTGACATGTTGTAAAAGAATTTTTAATGGGCAGAAATAAGAANAAGAAGTGTAACTACGTCCATGGTAGTGTTAAATTTGACATGTTGTAAAAGAATTTTTAATGGGCAGAAATAAGAAAATAAACATGACTCTCAAGAGTGTTCAATGCAATCCAACCACACAGTGCTGAGCATTTGCAAGACTGTCAGTTACACAATCTCACAGCATTTTATGATGCTTCAGTTACATTACAGGCTCCACTCACCTAAAATATGTGCATCTTTAGAAATTGCGCAACTGAGAATGTCGTGAAGATCATAGTAATTCTATGTATACATGTTGACATGGGTAGTGTGTGGATGAAGCCACCCCGAGACAGACGAGGGATAAAAGGTGCTTCCCAACGAACAGAAGCCTGCATGCCTGGTGTGCCTTACAATCATCATTCTTGCAATGTGGAATAATAGGGATACTTCTCCAATCTAAGCATTCAGGCTGTTCGGAAATTCACTCGAAATGTTTTGGGAGGTGATTCCTTGTGGAGAATGGGGAGACTTATGTAGTGCAACGTATAGCCTAGTCCAACTGCTAAGGGAGATATCCGCCCTTGAAAATAAAGTTTATTAGTCGTATTTTTCCAACATATCGAAAATGATGTTGAATTAAACCACAATTTTCTGAACAATGTTTAGTGTTATCGAGATCTTCAGCATATGAAAAAATCATTGATAAGACTGTCTGCCTGCATACAAATAATAGGGGTGGCCACCCTCGAATTGCATACAATTGTTTTGCCATCACGTGACATGGCATTTTGTTGCAAGTGCCCAGGACCCATTATTTCCTTTTAAAATGCACTCAATTATGTCAGCGGTGATGTTCATATGCATTCAACTTATTATTTGATTGTGTGAAAGTACATCAAAGCAAATACAATATGACATTGAAAGTAATTTGGAAAATTTAGCTGCCAGAGCTGCAAATCATCAAAGTGATTTTTATCCTGAATATTGTGTGCAAGGCACTTATAGTAAGTGATAATTATAATATTAATTAATTTTATCTTCAACTATATACAATATTATAGAAATAAAATGAATAAAAATTAATGCTGTTGATGCTACAATCCTAGAAGTTGAAATGTTTTTGAAGTTCAACATGCCGACAATGGAAGTAAAATCAGAAAAACTTAAAGAGGGGTGCATAAATAAAATTTGGCATTTCCTCTTCATTTTATTCAAGTTAAATCCCCTGCCCCTTCTCAACCACACTAACATCTATTTCTAAAAGCAATAAAATTCCTCGCTTTCTCCTTTCTGCTTTGCACTTCCATCTAAATAATCAGCTACACATATTTTTCATGGTAACATATATTGACTTAAGAAAATCATATTACTGCATAATATTTGTCAGTTGTTTGTAAATAATATTTTCAAATAATTTGGTTGGATAGCTTTCCACTGATGAGTTTAGTTTGAGAATTTTTCTGTCCCGTGATGCAGCTACCTTACCTAGCACTTCTCTCAGGCTGTGTAACTACACACATCCTCCTTGGTGAAGACTTACAATATGTGTGATGTTATCCCTATTATAATTCCATTATGATAGCAAGTTATGCGGTGCCTGCACTTATGATAACGCTGTCAGAGATATTCCAGCAGTTTACCTTTCAAACAAATCAGGCTACAAAAGGCGTGAAACATGGGGGAGACTGCAAACTCACATGTCTTGTGACTTACCGCTTAAATTCACTTAACTTTTAATAATATGCTATTTTCACATGTAAAGCAATAAATACATCAGGAGTAGACATTTAATTAGACCACTACATTTTTCCAGGTGTTGGTATGTTTATATTTACTTAAACATATTAATTTTTTCTTAGGCCTCTTCATTAAAAAAAAGAAACTTAGAATTTACAATGTAGATTTCAGATTAATCAGACATCAATGCTGCATGTGAATATAGATTTTCGGTGACAATAGTTAATTGTTTGCATATATATATATATATATATATATATAAAAATAAATTGCATAACACTCACATTACATTTTGTTCTAAATATTTGGACAAACTACAATCCAGACATAATTAAAAAATTTTTTTAAAACAGAAAGTGATTGTGGCTGGCTAATTTGCTTCACATCTACACCTTACGTACTGCAGAAATGTATTAAATACCAAGGTTTCTTAGTTTGTCTTTTATCAGATTTATACATTCTTTAAAAACATTTTGTTTGCGTTTCAATTCTTTAACATATATGNATTTATACATTCTTCAAAAACATTTTGTTTGCGTTTCAATTCTTTAACATATAGGGAACATCAAAAACGTTTAAATATGCGAGTACTAAGGTATCAGTAAAATTGATGATATACACTGAAGAGCCAAAAAAAGTGGTACACCTGCCTAATATTGTGTAGGGTCCCCGCGAGCATGCATAAGTGCCGCAAGACGACGTGGCATGGACTCGACTAATGTCTGAAGGTATGCAGGAGGCAATTCACACCATGAATCTTGCAGGGCAGTCCACAAATCCATAGGAGTGCGAGGCGGTGGAGATCTCTTCTGAACAGCACATTGCAAGGCATCCCAGATATGCTCAATAATGTTCATGTCTGGCGATTAACGTGTCCAATGGAAGTGTCTAAAGTCAGAAGAGTGTTCCTGGAGCCACTCTGTAGCAACTCTCGACGTGTGGAGTGTCGCATTGTCCTGCTGGAATTGTCCACGTCCGTCGGAATGCACAATGGACATGAATGGGTGCAGGTGATCGGACAGGATGCTTACGTATCTGTCACCTGTCAGAGTCGTATCTAGACGTATCAGGGGTCCCATTTCACGCCAACTGCACACGCCCCATACCATGACAGAGCCTCCACCAGCTTGAACAGTCCCCTGTTGACATGTAGGGTCCATGGATTCATGAGGATGTCTCCATACCCGTACACGTCCATCCGCCCGATACAATTGGAAACGAGACTCGTCAGACCAGGCAACGTGTTTCCAGTCATCAACAATCCAATGGCGGTGTTGTCAGGCCCAGGCGAGGCGTAAAGCTTGTGTTATGCACACAACAATGGTACACGAGTGGGCCTTCGGCTCCAAAAGCCCATATAAATGATGGTCCGTTGAATAATTCACACACTGGCACGTGTTGATGCCCCAGCATTGAAATCTGCGCCAATTTGAGAAAGGGTTGCATGTCTGTCACGTTTAATGATTCTTGTCAGTCATTGTTTGTCCCGTTCGTTCACGATATCTTTTTCCGGCCACAGCGATGTCTAAGATTTGATGTTTTACCGGATTCCCGATTTTCACGGTACACTCGTGAAATGATTGTACGCAAAAGTCCAAATTTTATTGCTACCTCGGAGATGCTATGTCCCATCTCTCGTGCGCCGACTATAACACCACGTTCAAACTCACTTAAATCTTGATAACCTGCCATTGTAGCAGCAGTAACCGATCTAGCAACTTTGCCAGACGCTTGTTGTCTTATATAGGCGCTGCCGACCGCATCGCGTTACTCTGATTGGTTCCATACCTCTGTTATTTGCATACGCACGCCTATACCAGTTTTTTTGGCTCTCCAGTGTATATAGACTGTAGACAATATATAAAACATTCTTATATAGTACATAAATTATGTATGTTTTAATTATATATATACACATGCATATGTGCAAATACTAAATACTTATTTTTTATTCGTACACCACACAAGTGCTCTCCCTGTGTTTCTTAATAAGATAACTTGTCTGGCATCATACCAGCAAGCATGACACCTATGATGACCTTTTGAAAGTAATTAATCTGTACGTAGCACATGGCATCTGTTGATGCACTCATGAACTTCAAAGACCTGAATCATTACCAAATTGGGCTAAAATTGCAGATTTAGGTCTTACTGCAGAAGAAATTTTACAAGTTGTTATACTTATATTTTCATTTTGCACAATTCCAATCTTATGTTGGCAAAATTGTCGTAAATTTACTGTTTTTAATCATTTGGTTGTAACTACAGTGAACTGTGATTCGTCTATTGGAATTCTTCATTTTTGTCACTCCATCGTTAGTAATCCTGAACGTATTTTGAAATTTCTAAAAACAGTAATCTGAAACACTATATTTTAAAATTGACCTCATGGTCGTTAATGTAACGATTTTCACATAATCTCTTCCACATTTTAGGTTGATTTCACTGCTCTTATTCATATGTATCACACCCTCTTAAGGCTGATGGAGTTGCACAGGGGTGCACACGGATGGAGGCAGTATTTGGTCCTTGGTCACAACGCTTCATGTGATGTCACTGGGCTGCACACTTCTTTCTCACTTGCACCAGACATCTGTCTCCTTCTGACATAGTTAAGTCATACAGAGTTGGGCAGTAGGCTGCTGCGTACCTAGGCAGGCATTTGTGCCAAGCACTTTGTGGCTGTTGGACTGGGAGAACCGACTGCCAACTGCTAAGTCTTTCACAGGAATCTACTGAACAATAGTTACAATTTGCATGCCTTACATATATAAATGGAGGAATATCTAATAAGCGTCATGGATTTTTTATACTAAAAATCACCTTTGAGAAAGAGTTACAACAACTTGTGAATTTGTTTCTTTCTTTTAGTACTGTTTCATTGTGTGTGTTGTATATATTGTGATCAGCTGTATTTCAAATACTCTATAAATGCCCAGTTCTTCTAAAAGTGCTTTGTATTGTTTGATTTGATGCATGTGTACATGCCTAAAGAAAAGCAAGACGTACATTGAAATCAGGTATGTGTGTGTATTGTGACATACTTGTGTCTCTTGAACTATATATGGTATTAAAATTCATCCTCTGCAGCATCCATTTTTTTTCATTATCAAACAGTTCTTTATTTACTCACATTCAAGTAATGCCTTGTTTTAATTTGTTGCAGAAAATTCACTAATTATGTAATGAAGTCTGGACAGAGAGCATTGGCTCGTAACTTGATTGAAAAGGTATGTAAATGACTCGAGCATTATCTTACAATAGAACTTTATAAAATAAATTTACATAAACATTTTTATGATATTTTTTTGTGTTTATTTTATAAGTGATCCATAGTTAATTCATAAAATATTTCTATAAACAGATCTGGATTGGTATATATTTACAAGTATAAAGTACATATTTGTTAAGTAATTTGTTGTCAGTGTAATTGTATCACTGTTGTCACATGTGTATTCTCATCTTCCTCATAGGAAAGTTCGATGTTAGGGTGGGGGTATGCTAAATTAAATCAGAGCTTTTATTTATAGTTTACCTGACCCCATTCAGATTTTTTAACTTTATAAACAGTGTTGAAATCATTAAATACACTGCCGGACAATGAAAATAGCGCATCACGAACAAAGGATGTGACAACCACGGTACAATGTAAATAGTGAGAGTACAAGTGGGTTTGCACATGATCCCATATTGGTGCGTTTGCATTTGGCCGCACACCCGACAGTGGCGCTGCAAGCACCAACCAGCAGTTGTAGATACTGGCGTGTAGTCAAAGCCGCATCAATGCAAGAAAGAAACATCAGATTTACATCTTAAAAACTAAATACTGAATAACCTCATCCTTTTAGTCAACTAAGTCGGATCATGTGAACTAAGACTCTGTTTGAACTTTAACTAAGTCCCACATGTTCCAGTCAAAATGAGGGGTTTTAATCAAAATTAGTACTTACGGGCAGGCTTAGTATTTTGTTCAGTTATCCCATATAAGGTTGGCCCAAAGATCATCAGTACCAGTTTACTGAATTCTGCACGGAAAACCTTTTTACCTGTTATGTCAAAACGTGTATAATTTCTCCCTATTTTTTATTTTTTTAGGCTGTTCATATTTAATAGTATAGTAAATTTATTCACAAGTGTTTGTATACATATTGTCAATTTGTTTAAATGCCCCAACTTTGCGAACACTTTTGACCTTTATTATTACACTCTACTAGAACATCAATCCCAAAGCTAACGTTAACTTAGAAGCAGTCTGTGCTATTTCCTTTGCAATTTCCTCTTAAAAAATTGTGTCAGTAATTGATACCATTTAAATTTATATTGTTTATATGTGATAATCCAGTTACAAATACTTACTTTAAAATTTTCTCATTATTATATTACAAATTTGTAATATTTATTTATATATATATTTGTATGTGTGTGTGTGTGTGCATGCACGCGTGTGTGTATGTGTGTATATATATGTATATATATGTATATATATATATATATGTATATCAAAAATACAAATTTTTGATTATAAATTGAATAAAATTTTAAGCAGTATTTGTTACAGGATTATCACATATTGACAACAAGAAATGCCAGACTATAAATAAAAGCGTAATTAGAAGTTCTTGGAAGTCGTGTTATTTGAAGAGCAAACAACACTTACATTACAAAACTGGGTGGAATATGGTTGTGCTATTGAAAACAAAACAATAATAATGATGTTAAATGAGCGATTGCAATCAGTTAAGTTAATGCAAATTATATTTCAGAAAGTAAATATAGCGCTGTTACTAACAGTTTCCACCAAGTTTCATACTTCTGCGTAAAAAAAAATGTTTAGTTTTTAAGTATCAATTTAGCAAAAATCAGTATGGTTAGAACAGGCAAATATAGCCACAAAAATGAGTTCTATATAAATAAAATTGAGAAAAATTAGCAAATATTATAAAAAAAAATTGAAATAATTAAGATATCTGCTGTGTACTTTGTGGCAGGGGTGGAAAAATCTGACGCATTACACGATTTACGGCATAAGTAAAACAAAATTTAATTGCCATTATTTAAGTTTCTTTGAAATATAATTTCATTAAAACATTTTTTTTAATTACTGTACCTTGGGAAATCCACATCCCTTGTGTGTAAATGTGCATAAGCATTATGTGCACTATAGATGTGCATACTATGCTTATATATGTGTATACAGGTTGTTCGGAAATTAAATGCCCAAACTGCGGGAGGTGATTCTGAAAAATAATGTCGAAAGTATATGGGACACCATATACCTAAACAGAATATTAAAGGAGACATGAGCCTGTGAATATTGGGTTTTGAAAACGTATTTTCGCTAAATGACTTGTACTTTCTGCCAGCAATAGGGATGGCTGCGATTTACCCACAGTACGTCCCATGCGGTTCAATGAGACACACCCATTTGGCACGCTATGGAGCGTGTACTAGTGGAGGGCATGTCGTTGATGTGCTGACGTATCACTTCCTCAAGCCGAGTAGTGTGCACAGAGCGAGGACAGCCAGTTTTACGCATGTGTCTCTGCAACATGGGAAGCATAAGTCACCTTTTTACTGCGGACTTAATAGGCGTTGTACAAGGCATTCTGCAAAATTACGTTTTCAAGACCCAATTCTCGTAGGCTCATATCTCCCTTAATATTCTTTTTAGGTATATGGTGTCCCATATTTTTTTTACTTTATTTTTCAAAAGGAATTACCTCCCCCAGTTTGGGCGTTTAATTTTTAGAAAACTGGTATATACCCACCATGCACGTACTGATAATACATAACACACATACAGTTAGGAGGGTGAATGCATAGACCTTTCTTTCATTATGAAACTAAAGTAAACATCTGTATGTGTTTGTTTTTCATTGGATTAATTGGCCTTTCACGTCCTATTCCGAAGAAAAAAAACTGATGTAATATGAGGAATCTAACAATTCTAATGTCACATTAGATATGTCTTATATTCACATTATAAGTGGTATGTACTGGTTGACTTTGTTTACTTTCAACTTGCAACCATAAACAATAACGTTCCTGACAGAAACCTTCATCAGTACCATTATTGTAGTAAAAATAACGTCGCTTTAAAACCATATTTGTAAATGAAAATTATGTCTACACATGCGTGCACACACACACATACACACTCCCCTTCTCTCTCTCTCTCTCTCATCTTGAAAATACTTTAATTGTTGATAAGTTTTTGTAAAAAAAATTACTGACATAACTAATTATTTAATTCAAGCTTTTGATTGTAAGTTTATAGTACCTGCTTCTTAGTACGAAGTTCGTGGGTTCAGTTAGTCTGTGGCGTTTGTCTTGAAATTTCATGATACTAGTGGTTCATTGCTTTCAGATAAGTGAGCTCTGAATTTTGCAATGCATTTAAAAGATTGCCTTTGTGTTGATAAATGTAGCACAAACATAGCAAAAGAGATGTATTGAGAGTAGCAGTATTTGTGCTATATAAATACGTTAACATATGTGATAAAAAAAAATGGCCTTAATTTATATGCAANACGTACACTAAACTGCAACTTTATTGTGTAATTTTTTGCAGCTAGACTGTAATATTACAGGCATATAAGTGAAACTATAAAGAAATTGTTTATTAACGAGAGTTAGGAATCAGTTTGCATGGTTTGCATGTTGGAATTGCATGAAATTTAAAAAATAACTAAATAAACTTGTGTGAAAACTGAAAATACATGTTACTGAATATGCTTGATACAGGTACATTAGTTCATTAATGAACTTGGTTAATGAGTGTTCAGCGCTTCCAAGCAAATAAAAATTGTAGTTTATTGAAATCAATAGGGGTTACACATCACAGTACTGGAGAGTTAGGAAACGTCTGTAAGATATTTGTTTGTGGATTCCCACAATTCTACCTAACGTTCACTACAAAATATGTATTAATTTCCCATTTAATATTTTTATCTATTTAATTTTTTATATTTTTTAGGGCGAATTAAGTAAATTTAAATTTGTAAGTACAAAAAATTACAGAGGATCTACATGTTTGTGCAGTCTTAATGCTGTACTGAAATACACTGCAATTTATCAATGCTGATATGGTGCGTTATGCATTTCTCCACATGTTAATTTACAATTTCAAAATTACAATTACTTGCAGAATTTTAAAGTACTTTACTTCTGAAATAATGTCTAAAATGCAGTTTTCTTCTACCAATAATTTTGCATGAGCGACAGCAAGATACCCATTAAATATTGGAATTACTAAGTCTTAATCTAGCATTGTTACAAAATGAATCATATTTGCTGGTCAAGTTATCCTTCCAATCAACAATATGTAATTTCAACATCCAAGAATGCTGTAAACAATTGTATTATTTATACAGTTTCATGTAATGCTGCTAGTAGAATTAAATTTACAAAAGTTTTAATGGCATTTATTAGTACAAATAATTTTCCTTTTATATCTTTCACTGAAACAGTGCATGGAAGTGTTGTGAGCTCCATTAATGCTAGCCAGCATACCAACATCGTTTTAACTGACACGCGCTATACTCGCCAGCAGTGAAGCATGAGCTAAGTTCAGGGAACTGCAATGTGTGAAAAAGTTTTCTGCTTATTTAAGTTGCATTTAGGTTACTATTTTACTTAAATGATGGTATTGGTGAATTTCAGCACAATTAAAAGCAGTTTTTACATATTTCAGTTTACAGTGTTTAAACAGTTAATTGAGTAATGCAACAACAAACCATGTGAGTTCAAGTGAAGACAAAAAAAATATGTTGGCCTAGGTTTGCACAAGGTTGTTTACGTGTTTTGTTGCTGTTGACAGTCAGGTGAAAGGCTTGAAACAAAAATGGTAGATTGTTTTTATATATGCATTAGTTCTGCAATATGCAGGACTAATGTTACTTGCAAAATATGTGCTGTTAAACCTAATTTAAAAAAAAATTAAGCTAATTGATGTTTTGGGCTTGGGTGATTTGCTATACATTTGAGTTGGTATAAAAAATTTGTTTACGAACAGGAAGATTTAAAATTAATGCCCGTCACAGAATTAATTTTTAACATGAAAATGTGACTCATAACTTATAAACACAGTAGACCTTGTTATAATTAATCTGAAGGGAACAGTTTCTATGTTCACTATAGTGGGGAAACTTCACATGTACACGTGTCTTGTAATAATATACAAAACTGTTGTACCAAATTGATATACATAGAGTATTTTATATTCTTAATAACCTGTTGGAAAGCATTTTATAACTGAAATACATACTCAAAAAAACTTGAATATAAACATAAGTCAGAACTAAAATATTTTCAAGGGACCAAAATAAAAAACTGATGCATGCAGACTTGACCTCCATCCATACATCAACATCTGGTTTGCTGTGTGGGTGGTTGCAATATATCACAGAAAATAATAGCATATTTTGTAGTTGATGAATTTAGAACAGTCAACCATATTAAGAAAAGAAAGGCAGAGTTACAAGAATATTTTGAGACAGAAAATCAGCATTATGTTTATATTGTCTTCTCATGGTCGGTCACCCTCGCAATCACCTTTTGTTGATGGGCTCCACTCTGAAAGCAGTCCTCCTCCTTCCCTTCCTCCAGACTCTCTGACTGTAATCAATGTCAAGCTGGTAGATTGTCGTTTCACAGAAGGATGGAGCTTGGGACAAAAATTACAACTTTATTTGAAAAATCAGTGTAATTTGAACATCTTTTTCACAAATGCTTTTGTTTCCTAGATGCAGTGCACTGGTGTTGAAAGCTGCTTCATTACAGGAAAGACTTTCAATGTTCACAATGACAAGACTTTTCAATTACATATATTGAAGAGTAACTGAGTACTATCCCACGACATTTTATGTTTGTCAAATCAGCTGAAAATTATTTGCAGTTCGTACATCGGCAGAAGAGAACAATTCGATCATCATCAGCAAATTCGACAGAAGCCGATTTGAATCGGCACAGTTCTAGTTTCTCTATTTTATTATCAAGAAACAAAGAATTGTAGCTTGCAGCAACATACGTATCCGCTAGTTTGTAGTTCCGCCGATAGATGGCGCATAGATGCACAAGTCAGTAAAACAGAATCTGGATGCAGTGACAGTTGCAAAATGGCAAAGGTACCAAACAAGTGGTCAAAGAAGGAGTTGAGAATGGCTATTAGTTTTCTGTGGGCAGAAAACACAGAACCTGTCAACATTCACAGGATGATTTCGTCTGTATGTGGAGAGAAAGTGATGTCTATCCAACAAGTACGGAAATTGTGCCGTGGATTTGTAGAGGGTCGAAGAAATGTGAAAGATGAAGAGCAGAGTGACCATCCATCAACATCAGAGACTATGGTTTATGGCATTGATGAAATGGTGTGGAAGGAGAGATGTGTGATGCTGATGAATCAGTTGGAGATGCATTTTAATCTTTCACATGGCACTGTGTAGGATGTTGTCCATGAACATGGACTACTGGAAAATGTGTGCCCGGTGTGTTCCCAACCAACTGTCCAACCAACAAAAGTATCTAGAGAATGGTCACCTCACTAACCAACCTGCAGCATAATGCCTTTTAGGGTGACACATTTTTTTGTCATGCATTGTCACAGGCGATGAGACTTGGGTGCACCACTTCAATCTAGAGTCAAAAATTGGAAACATCCCAAGTCACCAACACGCAAAAAGTTTAAGACGGTCGCAAGTGCAGGAAAGGTGACATTCATAGAGTGCTTCTTGTTGATTTCATAGTGCGTGGTGCAACTGTGAATGCAGCTGCATATCAGTAGACGTTAAGGAATCTTAAGGACGTTATTCAGCGTCAACAAGGTCTTCTTGTGCAACGAATGGAGTTTGTACATGATAATGCCTGGCTTCATGTCGTCCACACCACGACGGCCTTACTGACACCTGACATTGGCGATGTGCTCCCCATCCACCATACAGCCTGGACATGGCACCTACGGACTTTCGTCTGTTTAGCAAGATGAAGAGACATCTATGGGGCAGACAATTTTCCAGTGACGACGAGGGCCCTTGTAATGTAATGGTTAGACTACTTGCCTCTCATCTACGTGAACTGGGTTCGATTCCTTACGGGGTCATTCCCATAGTTTTGCATGTGGGAATCGTGCCGGATGATGCTGCTGGTCAGCAGGTTTCCTCAGGGATCTCCCGTTTCCCTCGCCCTTTCATTCCAGTGCTGTTTCGTTCTCACCTCGCTTCACCCTTATCTGCTCTCTAGACCTTGATGTTAAGAGCCACCCAAATCTCGTCACTCACTACAGTGACAAAGAAGTGAAAGCCAAAGTGGTGAAATGGCTTATTTAGCAACGCGCCACTTTCTATCAACAGAGAATTGAAAACTTCATTTTACTCTGACAAATGCGTAAATAAATTTGGTGATTATGTTGAAAAATAAAGGAATTGTGTTGAAATAATGTAATGTATCTTGTCCTGTTCACCTACAAAAAATGGGCTTTTGGATGTATATGCTGGAATTTTACCACTTTTTAATGTTTCCTGTACGTCTTTTCATTTAGATCATCATCATCCACTTCTGCCATTAATTACTGCCATTCTGCAACTTTTCCATCTCTCTGTTCTGGATTCAGCAAATTTTAAAAATCAAAATGGAGGCTGGATGTAAGTTTTTGGGTATGGAAAAGTTATCTGCAATCACACACTTTCAAAACATGTATCATCCAATTTGCTGTCCAGACTCATTTACAGTAACTTCATTAGTAAAAAGACACTCATGTCTTTATGTCCACAGTCTTTCATAGAAATTGTATGAAGTGCACCTTTATATTCTGAACCTTGTGAACCCCGTACTTCCACATTTTGCATAGTTGCAGGCTACCTCTTAAGACCCCCGAGGGTAATTATCTAGTGTCACTGCTTTTCTGAAGGAAACGTCCTAGACCAACAAAAGTAGCATTAATAGGTTCTGCACAGCTTACCTTTTTAATATTGAAGAGGGCTTGATGTTAAAATAAATAGAACATATTTAAAAAATTTGTCAAAAGTACAAGGACTTTGGCCCCTATGTTTACGTCGGTCGCCATGTTTAATTGCTGCGCACCGCTGTTTCCCATGCTACCTACCGGCCGCGAATATTCAGGAGGGCGTAATGTTAAAATAAGTAGAATGTATTAAATAAAATAGTTAATAGTACGAGCGACCCGCCCTCATGCTTAATATTTGGTGAAGTAATGCATTAGTGTTGTGAACAAATGTGCATCATACCGTCACCTTATTGGCTTTTTACTGTATACGTCTTCGTCACTGGATTTTACGTTGACGTTGAGAACCCATTAATATCAGTTCAGAAGTCGGATAGTGTGGATGTGTTTTTTGTGATTGTGAGTTGTGACGTCCGAATCCCTACCGTGTGAAGATTTGTGATTTAAGATTGGAGGGTGCAAGAACGAGTTCTGCGCTTAATATTCGTCTATGTGGTGGGTGTTACTTTATGGTTTATTAGATTGTGGTGTTTTGTCGATTGAGGTAAGATGCACTGCAGTTGAAAGGGTCGCCTACCTAGGTGAGTTGATTCATAGATTTCCAGTGTGTTTAACTGTTACTAAAACCCTAGCGTAGTTTAAAACCCTAAAATCCTAGATTAGACTAAAAGCCTAGCATAGTGTAAAACCCTAAAATCCTAGCGTAGTTTAAAACCCTACTATCCTAGGTTAGTTTAAAACCCAACTATCCTAGGTTAGATTAACACCTTACAATCCTAGGTTAGTTTAAAAATGTAAAATAGTGATTCACTCGTCGTGGGGTTGGATTCAGTTAGGTTAGGTGGGCACATATCACAAAATTGGTTGGACGTTAATGCCCCTAGTATATTCATGTTCTGCATAATTAGTAGAGTGGGAATATACCACTTTTCAGGTTTTTTTTTTTTTACAGAAAAGCCCCGACACTAGATAATTACCATGGTTTGACACCATGTTTGCCTTATACTGTAATTGCAAATAATTGGTCAAATTTTTATAATTAATGTCACGGAAGGACAGAGAAAAAGACACACTTTTTTCTTTTGCATGTAATACCTCTAGCTAGTGCAATAATTCAACAAGGCTCATTGTACTCAACATTTCAGGCATGGATGTCATTCTACATGCAACAATCAATTTTATATAGGTAAATTTTGCATGAAAACACTTACGGTGTAGTCATGGAAGGAATATTTGTCACCTCACGTTTTGCTGCATCATTTTAAAAATAAGGCTCACTAGCTTTGTTGAAATGTTTCCGTAATGATATAACCTTTGTACAAGCATTTGTTCAAACACAGTTAAGTTTCATTAACATCAATAGGTAATTTAAATTTGAAACAAACTGTATCATTGCCAGGGCCACAGTGGTGTAGTGGTCAGACTACTTGCCTCCCACCTAGGTGAACCAGGTTTGATTCCCGGCAGGGTCGCTCCCGATTTTCACATGTGGTAATGATGCTGGATGATGCCACTGGTCGGCAGGTTTTCTTGGAGACCTCTTGTTTCCCTTGCCCTTGCATTCCAGCGCTGCTCTATACTCACCTCACTTCACCTTTATCGGCTATCAAGACTCAATTTTATGAGTCACCCAAATCTCTCCACTCCTCTCTATCACTGCCAACTCAACATTCCATTACTGGGTCATTGAGTACGAGCAATACATCACTCTTCTAAACTGTAAATATGTCAGTTTTATTAACCTTAAAATAAGTTCCTTTACTTTCTGTTGCCTTCAACCCCATCAGCCTAAAATCATTGGGAGACAATACTTCTTGAATTATGCATACATAACGAAACATGAAATTTTTCTCTGAGAGTACTTTGAACAGCACAAATTTTCCTTGGCATTTGGAGCTTTCAGCCTCCAAACCAAAACTTTGTTGTATAGTTATCACGAGAAAGTTATCATCATCTCCTAGCAACAGTGTTGTCATTCTTGGTAATTTTGCATCATCAGCCTTTACTCTACTGTCCATAAAACACTTAATTTATGCTATCTGTGCTCTGGGAGACAACTTTCCCAATGACCCTCTAGTCTTGTTGCAATATCTAGTATTTTAGTTTGTGGAATATAAAATATATTAATAGATTTTACCAATTTGGCTGCAGCATTTCCAAAATCTTGAGCTCCATTAACTACAATTTTTTTCTAAAGCTCAGATCTTAAAATTGCTCTTTTTACTTCTTCACCAACACTGGGACCTTTTTCATGGGATGTTCCAAAGTAACTGTGGTCAGCTGGAAAACCAAAGTCTCCTCCATGGAAAAGAAAGTTACATATTTTATATCAGCTTTTAAACTGACTTGCAGCACCGTCAGAATTGTAGTGAACAAAATCAATTTGAAGTGAACTTTGTCTTTAAATCATTGAAAATGGCTTCATTGAATGCATGTACACTGTCCTTGCTGTGGTTCAGTGTACCAGATATTACTGCATAGCTTATATGTTAGAGTTGATTTCTGTAGTAAACTATTACAGTGAAAATTGTTACACTGGGTGAACTCCAGTGAACCTGCATGATTTCAGATTGATTGTCTACACACAGAATTAGGTAAGTTTGGAACATAATTCCTCAATGAGTCTATTAGTATGTCAGCATTTCCATGATAACTGTGCACATGCGTGCGCACGCACACGCACACACAGATATGTATCTTGATCTGCAAGAAACATAGGAACTACGTATTCATGGCATAATGATTTGAATAATCTACAAACAAAATATGGAAACCTTGTAACTCCACTGTGAGGTTCAAACGGTGAAAAATATGTAAATCCGTGTTTTATTTCTAATGCAAATGTATCTTCAAATGTGGGTTAAAAAGAATACATATCTAAATTATTAATAACAATTTTGTTTTGTACAGTAAAAAATTGCCTTAAAAATTAAAGTTAATCATGTTTTTATTTACCTCTCCTGTAAAATACCAATTATTGATGTTTGAAATCACTTAGGTGAATGCTGGAATGGTTCCTTCCTATAGGTCATGGCTATTTCCTTCCCCATTCCTGCTTCTCTGAGCAACTTGCTCCATCTGTAATTACCTATGTGTCAATGAGTTAAGTCCTATCTACCTACCTAATAATCACTGGTTATGTTAACACTTAATTTCAACCCCTTGGATGGATTAGATTTTAGATTTCTTTTTAGATCACAACCAATAAGTACAGTAGACCCCCGATTTTACAACGGTTCCCAAGATTTCTGTAGCAAAATTGAAAGAAATTATTTTTAACTACTTAAAAATTGTGTTTAAAGTGCTTTTTTTACGTAAAGTTTATATCTAATAATTTCTGGTCTTAAACCAACATGTTTTTTTAATGAAATATTGATTTTAGTTAATAGGCAGACATCTTCCAAATAAAATGATATCCCAGATATATGTATTTACGTCCTTTTGTTATTAAAAATGTTTAAATATAGTAAGGTACGTAAATTTTACCAAGCATAAGGGGTCCATTTTCAGTGGCTTTTTGCAGGAAAATTGAAGGGTTTGTTATGAAATTTTACTGTATTTCAATAAAGACACATTTTCTGAATAAATTGATATCCAAGTAATGCGTAAGCACTGAGCCCCGCACAACTCACGGCAAGTGCCAAGTGCAATCTTGTAAAAATTACTGCCGGTGGTAAAGAAAAAAATCTTAATGATCGTATTTACTTGTTGCTGTCTAAAAAATTGCATTTTTTGAATAAAATATTACTAATTACTTTAAATTGTAGACATTTGTAAAATAAAACAGTTTTGTATGTGTGTGTCGTCTGTGAAGTGCAAAGCTGTTAACATCCTGCTTGGACGGATAAGCTTCGGCTGTCCTCGAGTGACGTTTCCTTCTCATACGTGGTTGCAGAGTAAAAGATGGTTGCCTAGCAACTGGAGTGGCATCCTCATGCTTTCCCTCTCATGACCAACTGGGTGGGGATAAAGGAGCTTTGGTAGGGACAGTGTCTGCTGCTTCAGCTGTTGCATCCCTTCTTCTACCCATGCACCTTTAATTTTTTTGGAACTTTTTGCTGGTTCCCAAAAACTACCTCTTAAAATGAGAATCCATACTTGTAAAATTAAGGGTGCCTAACACTGTTGCTATGCGTGCAGCATCCAGTATAGCTGCACACTGATAAAGGAGTGTAGTAGCGGAGAAAGAATTGCTCAAGACAAAGCTTCTCTTTATGACATCACAAATTGCACGCATGGCCTAAGACGAGAATCATGATGACCATGTTATACGTTACACACATCATGATACACTTTTGCATTTATAAAATGTGGTCCTTTCGGATGCCATATGATGATGCTCTTCATGTAAGCACTTAAACATTGTACTGAATAAAAATTTTGGGGGAAGGGGTGTTTTTGTTATTCAGGTTGAAAACTTGTACAATTCAATTTATTTAGGTGTATTTTGTGTTGTAACTTTGACGTGGCGAAGAACATATTGCAAAAACTTGGCATTTGTAATTTGTACAAACTTTGAAAACAACTAGAAGATGGCCATAACCTTCTCATCAAAAAGTGCCTGTGTAATGTATTCGTGATTTTCATGTATACTGTGTATAATTGATTGCTGATGCATAATGCAAGCCAACCACAACATTTTTAATGTCCGCATGCACTCGATTAGCTGAGAGTGAATAAAGATGTCATCGATCAGGCAGCATAATCACAGAATGCGTAAGGTGGCAGAGGAATACTGTCAGTAGATACAGTATGTTTCAGTAAAAGCATGCTAAAATTAAACTGGGAATAGGGACAGCTACATGGAGCGTTTTGATACCGGGAACGTGTGGTCTGCAAAGCCAACAAAAGGAGATATGGGCTTAAACATATTGGTGACCCATGATGTGTTTTTGGTTCACCTATCGTCCAGAAGGTAGCTATGTTGTCGCTACAGTGCCACCGTACGTGCGTGTTATAAAACACCTTCTTTTCATTCGCAGAGTCATACAGTACGATGGCGCAGCACCAGTACAGCTTTGCAGAGTTGGCAGACATCCACCTCATGTATGGAGTGATACGTAGCAATGCCCTGAGTGTAGCATTCATTGCACATGCAATGCAACAAGTACTTGGGAGTGGGGTCCGCTTCAACATGTGCCAGCACCTCCTCCTCAAACCCGGGTGTATGGGCCGTCCTCGTGTTATACCGGGTTCCTCTTTTCATAGTTGCAACAAACCAGTTTCCCATAACTGCCGATTGACAGAAATAAACACTTGTCATGATGCCTGTTGGGAAGTTGTTACCTGTACAGCCTTTCTGTAGCAAGGTCATTGCTACCTACCTCTCCATACATGAGGTGGATGTCTGACAACCCTGCAGAACTTTACCAGTGCTGCACCATTGTACTGTATGACTCTGCGAATGAAAGGAAGGCATTTTATAACACACACATACTGTGGCGCAGTAGGAGCGACAGAGTTACTTTCTGTTCACAGAAATATAACAAAACATACACCAGCGATAGGTTTGTATTTGCTACTTGTACATGTTTTGCTAGCGTTCAGTGAATATCATACTATTCTGTAGGCGTTCATAATCAGCCCGAAGTTGGAGATCATAGTTACTCATATTCATAGGACCTGTAGGATATTATAAAAAAGATGATAAATGAGTGGACTATGAAGTTAAAGTAAATAAGGTCTTGAACATCCAAATGTGTTAAAAAATTGGGACTTTACTCTTGTCTTCTTTATTGAGGAGCTTCAAGTATGCTAGTTGTTTCTTCACATATGGGATTAAGAAAACTTTGTGAACAAAGGAAAACAGCGTGAAGTTGTGAGCAATGAAACGGAAGTTATGCATGTTTTCGTCTATTGATTTCTATAAATACTTNAACAAAGGAAAACAGCGTGAAGTTGTGAGCAATGAAACGGAAGTTATGCATGTTTTCGTCTATTGATTTCTATAAATACTTTGATGTTCTTGTGATCTTTTACTGTGTATTTTCACTGACACCCTTCAGCATGGAAGTGGCCCCTATCTGCCTGAATTAGCTCACAGATTAAAGTTTAGTATTCCCCTAACTTGGAAGTAAAACTCCTTCTGAAACGGTATTATTGACAGTAATCCACAGCATACTTTTTTTTTAATAGTTTCCAGAAATATAAGACAATGTCATAACATAACAACTTACTGGGTTATTGCAGTGAAAATAAATGCAACATTCTGTACATCTGAAATCTTATATGCACAGTTATTATATCACGTTTTTAAGATATACTAAAATTAGCAGAAGACAGAATGGTGGATAGGTAATGTAATTCTAGTTAATTATTTAGACATTTTCACCCACTCCAATAAGTTTTTAGAAAATACTTATGCATAATTCCAGTACACAAGCAGATATTTTAGTAAAATCTCTCACCTTTCGTAATGATTGTTGTTACTGCTATCTTTGTAGAACCGGAAGTCTCAAAATGCTAGTTACAGTTTATTGGTCCATGTATCACAAATAAATTATGTATGTAGTAATGTAATAGTAATGTAACTGAAGAAGTTTCCAACACATTTTTTGTGAAGACATTGTTTGAAAATGCTATTACCTTTATTATGAAAGTTCCCGTAAAAAATTACTTCTGTAACATTGAAGTTTTGATATAAACAAATTTTTATCTTGGTTTATTTGGTAGTAGGTTAAGAGAAACACATAAAAAAAATTGTGTCAAAATAAAATTGTTTTCTGTCTGTGATTTGATGTCTAATGAGCCTAATTTTTACATAATAGTTAACTTTTTTTTGTGGTCAAGAGTTTAAAAATTATTCTTCAAAATTTTGCAGAAAATTTTTGTAGTACAGTTATAATGTGTTGTGTGAATTCTTTACAGAAAGTACTTGCGTTTGATAAACAGTGAATCCTTTTAAGAACTGGTATACATATATTTATAATTACATACATTTTTGTAATTTGCTGACAGGCTTTTGAAAATGTAAAAAGAGTCCAGCTGGAACGTTACAACAGTTGCAGTAAACCAGAGGACAGAGAAAAAATTGAGACGGATCCTCTTAATATCATGTACAAGGCTGTGGCAAATACAAAACCACTGCTGCAGCTTTCTCCAATTAAACGAGGCGGAGTTACATATCAGGTAAGTAAGCTTGCTAGTACTATACAATTGTACACTCGCAAGTGTGTTTGTTACATTGAATAAACATGGTACTTAGTCACTAAACTACCACATACAATAGGTAAATGCAATTAGTATTTACTTCTTAAGATGTTTAGCAGCAGAGTCCATTTAGTCTTGAAAATGGCACTTTATCCATACTTAAATTTTTAATATGGCTGTTGTGCCAGTAAACAGTTAGGCACAAGTCTGCGAGGTAACTTCATATCATGGATTATGGCTGAAATATACTGATGCATTCTTCAAAGCTGCTACCATTAAAATGTTTCTTTTGTATAAATTGAAATTAATATTATAAAGTTACTTGGAACATATTAAATAGTGTTTTATTTTGAAATACACTACGTGATAAAAAGTATCCGGACACTCCATGAAATTAGTGTTTAACATAGAGGGTGAGACAGTACTGCCATCTACCGCATGGAATACATGATCAGCAGACAGTACGAGATGACAGAATGGGACAGTCTGAAGAACTCACTGACGTTCATGTAGTCAGGTGCTACTTGTGTAAGAAGTCTGTGCACGAGATTTGGAAAATTTGAAAAGATGTGTATAACTCAAAATCATGCAGGCCAACCTCCCATGGTGACTGCCAGAGACAGTCAAGTGTTTAAGAGGGTTGTACTGCATAATCGTCAATCTTCTATCGCCACCATCACACAGGAATTCCAACTTGCATCAGGATACCCTCCAAGCACCATGACTGTTCAGAGCAAGATGCAGAAACTTGGTTTCTATGGTTGGGCAGCTGCTCATAAGCTAAGTAATAAAATGCATTCAGCATGGCCTGTTTTATTTACAGCTTGTCTGGTGCTGTAAATACCCATNCTGCTCATAAGCTCATAAGCTAAGTAATAAAATGCATTCAGCATGGCCTGTTTTATTTACAGCTTGTCTGGTGCTGTAAATACCCATAATGTTGGTAAATGCAGTTGTGGCAGTGGAACTGTGATGTACGTCATCGTGTCTTCCCATGCTGCGTAACTGTATCTTTCCCTCTGTGTTCACAAAACTCACCCCGAAGGCATGTGTGCCATATAACGACCTCGTCACAAAGAAGATAGCGCTACTTACCCCAGCCAGTTTACAGGATGTGTAAACATCGTAGATACATTTTCTGCAGCACATAACAGTTTTCAAATATATGTGTCTGCTGTAAACACTGAATGCACCACATAAATATTGTAATTTTCAACACTGATAAATAATTTATTTATAAAAAATTCACACGTAATTTGTGTGCAATATCTAAGGCTTTAAGAAAACACATTTCAGTGCTTACAACATACCCAAACTGTTTTCCCCCCCCCNGCTTTTGCACCTTTGGATGTACTAGCCGAAAGAAGTTTATTTTTGTCTTTTCACCAGTCCCATGTTCATGATTCATCAACATCAAATTTTTTTCCCAGCTGCACAGTTACCAATTTTTTCTGCTTCGCCTACATTCTTTAATTTTTTTGCCACTGAAAAAACGCAACCTTTTACTGCTCATCTTGCAATCTTAAACACCAGAATCGCCAATCCACTTGTGCCATCACTATCTAGTCACGTAATTACCAGTATCACAATAAAAATTATATTATTTCAAGTGTAAGGACTCCGCCATATGACTTTTTCAGGCCTAATTTTTATGGATACACTTTAATAAAAATACTAATTTTTTAAGAAATATATATGCTGTTTTTTTGAGTTGAAAAACCAACAAATTCTATAAAAGGAACTGAGCACAGAAGCATGCGTCGGTATATACTGCTGTAGCCATATACTGCTGTAGCCACGCCATTACAATTACACCAGGATGCAAAAACTACTCAAAGTCTAGTGTATCCCCCGCACCCTGGTTTTTGTCTCTTTATCTAAAGAAAAAATATATGTGGGTTGTATGTGAATAAATATGGTAGTTTTTTTGGGTGTTACGACTTTAGAGATGTGTGTAGACATGCACCCTACTTTTATTTTTATTAGCATGCCATAAAACATATGGCCACTTTTTAAAGTCACATTCTGGTATGTCACAGATGGAAAGACTGCAAGTCAGTTGAACGCCTTGCATGTAGAGGTGATGGCAAATGGCAAGTGAGCTAAAGTCAGTCTTAAGCTTGCATGTTGTGAGGCCTCGAACTCGCAAAATAGCTGCAAGCAGAACCCAATGTGACAGGCAGTTGCACACAGTGCACAGGAATCAAAAAGTACAAAAATTATTTTTCAAGTATATATTTTATTTTTTGAACCACAGTTGGTTGAAATTGTTGATGCAAAGTCAGTGGATAATGCAGGCCAACTATTAAGTTAATATGATTTGCCTCTACCTGAATACTTCCATGTAAATAATTACTTTGATGCAGATTTTGCAAAATTCTTCCCGACAAGTAACTTTTACAGCTTTACAACCTGTAGCCAAATGTTACTTTGCCCGCCAGTCAAATAGTTTAGAGCCAACTGGGTGGTATTAAGTACATGTGCACGACAGCTGCAGAGATGGGGTCAAGCTGCCCGCCCCTTTCCTAAGTGGGAGTGATTATGCTTGCTTATGTATGTTCCCCCATGGGAACTGTGTAATAGACCTTTAATAATGAGTTAGCATTTTAATAATTAATAAATCTTCCAATTTTTATACTAGAAGGCAATGAAAATGGACTTTGCGCTCACTAAAAGTTACATGTAATGCTGTGTTTAGGTTTTTTTTGCCAACAAGGGATGGTCCAAGATGCCCTTCTATGGTATCTGTTTTTTTTCTTTTCAGAATATATCTGCCTATTTAAATAAATTTTTATTTATGTAAAGAAACACATTATTTTTGTGCCAGACACAATGAATCATAGACTTATTGCAGAAAATAGCAAATTTTGGCATATAGTGGTTAGGAATGGGTCAAAATTGGTCTAAAATTTACCAAAACCATCCCTCACTAAAAACCCTATTCATGGAAACTGTGAGGGGTTGTATCAGTGAAGTTCTACTGTAGTAACTACAGCTGTTAATGTATGAATGGCATGAAGAAAACTTTGTGATTTTGAAGAGACCAGGTTTAGTCTTGATATCTGTGAAATTTAAGACACATAATAGGTACCCTCAAAACAGTAGGTGATGTAATTGTGTAGTGGAAATGTGAGGGAGTTAAAGCATGCCAACGTAGGCCTGATAATTGATACACCAAAAATATTGACAGATCAGAAACATTGAAGCCTTCAACATGTGGTACAGTCAGACAGTGCGACATTATTGCAAATGGTGGCCAAAGATGTTTAATCAGTATCAGGAAGTGCTGTAAGTTGGTTGTACTTGGATTACATGGATGAGCTGCAGTCCATTAGCCTTTGAATGAAATGCTACACGTAATTTACAGTGGTGAAAGCACTTCTCCATGCTGTGAAGTTCAGAGGAAACTGTATTATACTATGGTCTTGTTTTTTTTTTGTGGTATGCTCTTGGTACACTGGTTTTAGTGGCTGGATCCATAAATGCTAAGGACTACAAAGCAAGGGCTACCTCCCTGTGATAACAATTCAGAATTAGCCGATCTCATTTTCCGCATAAAAGTGTACCCATCCATAAATCAAAGGCCATAATCAAATGGTATGAAGATTTATGTAAGTCCTGACAATGGGCATCATCAATAACTTTTCCAAGGAGGGAGGCATAGGAATTAAAAAATATTTCCTTCAGAGGAGAGTGAGATTTACAACTAGGTTTTATCCTAAATGCATGCAACAAACATTCACGACTTGTAATGAGAATAAATTTGTTTATCATTCATCATATACAATATAATATAATATTAAACACAAATGAACAAACAAATATCAAAATAAAATTATGGAAAACCAGGAAGAACTCAATTACTCCTCCCAGCAGGACTTGCATTTTGAACTAATGTTGGTAATAAGCAATTTATTTGTTATAAAATTATTTCNCCTCCCAGCAGGACTTGCATTTTGAACTAATGTTGGTAATAAGCAATTTATTTGTTATAAAATTATTTCACATTTCATAGAAAAAGTACAGTTTCCAGGGGACGGCAAATTCCCCCCTTGCCTCCTCCTACTGATGTCCATAGTCCTAACCTCAGTACCACTGAATACCTTTGGGATGAATTGACACCAGTTGAAAGCCAGATCAGCCACAAAATATTACAGGGCTGTTCATCATGTGGGAGGACTGGAACCAAATCATTGTAGACACCTATATCTCAAAATTGTAAAGATCTCCTGTGAAGGGTTGAGGCTGTGTGTGAAAAGCAGACCTGCTTCATACTGATACTATATCAGATCCTTATTAGCATGTTCACCTAGTGTAAGTTCGGTGTAGATGGTGCAATTGCATGATTTTTTAATGTGTGTATATTCTTTATTTTCAAACGTTAACGTTTATGAAGGCTAAGTGAGTATTATTTTCCATTCAAACCAAATTGTTCAATTATTTGCTCAATCTTATTTGTTTACTTTCAACTGCAACAGGTTCCTGTTCCAATAACTGAGAAGCGTTCAAACTTTCTAGCGATGAAGTGGCTTATTGAAGCTGCTAATGATAAAGAACGCACTATCCACTTCCCTGAAAAATTAGCTTGGGAATTACTGGATGCAGCAAAAAATCAAGTAAGGAAATGTTTTTAAATGATGCACCATTGAGATGTATTGTTAGATTATATGTTGTAAGAAAACTAAACCTCTAAGTGACACCCATAAAATGGTTTTAAAGCATTTTTCATGTAAATTGATTTACTTCCTTTATATGAATTTGGTTACTAAACAAATACCATATATGTTTAAATATATACATTCTGATTTTAATTACTAAGTTTGGTTAGTGCACGTAAGAAATGTAGATGTCATTAAATCAGCGATATTCAATGGAAAAACCATCTTTTAAAAAAACTCCTCCCAGCTAAGTTAGATTAAACATGGCACATCATAATAAAGGCATTTTTTGAGGTAGTTTTGGGAATACACTAAAATATTCTTAAAGTTAAAGCTGATTTTTAAAGTTATAAATAAGTATACCTTTATGTGCATAGCATTGTTACATTTTTCGACCAATTATAACTCACCCCCACACCCAATATATAAAAATCACATTTGAGTTTTAGTTAGGCTGTTTTTGCATATCTTTAGCAGTAAAATTGCATGTTAATATTGTTAAAAACAGTAAAATTGTTCCTCTGAACTGATTCGTAATATATACGTGCTTGTAAGATCAAATTTGACTTATTTTGATTACGTTTAACCCCCAAAACCTGACAAATTGCATCCACGTTCAATTGTTTGTAGGACGAAAATAACATGTTGCTGTAATGAAGTGCTAATTAATTTAATATTTTGACACCTTCCAAGAGAAATTGTACCCTAGATGGACATATAGGTCCTCCCTCCCCTGTTGCCAAAAAAAATGCCTAAACTGAGTGCACCGAGCAACTTTTAGTAAGCGTGAACTGCATTCTCACTGGCCTCATGCAGGAAAATCAGCAGATTTATTATTTAAATGTTAACTAATAATCACAGCTCCATTACCTGGTCCTTCACGAGTTTTATACAGACTCAGCATAAGGGTGATCAAAGGTAGATGTCCTGATGTAGCTGCGATTAGCATGACCCCCATTGATGTCGCTCTGAACAAGATGTGTACTAGTACAGTGGATGGAACGAAGTCAAGCATCC
>NQII01004506.1:38755-74296 GCA_002778355.1 Clitarchus hookeri
TTTTGTCTTGAAATGTAAATAAACATTTAAATATTTCTCACACTTTTATTAACATAACTTTCAATACAAGCCTTTTTGAAAAGAACATGCAGTAATTTGAAAATTGCTGGCAACAGTCTACAATAAGGTATTAATTATATAATTTATATTAAATGCCTTTAACATGCAATATAATGTTCTTATTTTGTGGCTTACTTAAATTTTTGTATGTTATTTTCTATTTTATTAAAACTTTCTCATTTCACTCAAAAGAATATAATTTGACAAAATACTTTTCACATGTTGTTTATGAACTTTAAAATAAATATAAATAATAGGATTTGCTCCAAGTTCATTGCAAGAGTATAAAAGTCACTGGATATTACAGACTTTTAATGCATACCATTCTTCACCCAAAAACTGGTATCTCTTCATGTTCTGTGTTATTTTGAGGCCACGGTATGCAGCTGATGTGTCCTGCAGAAATAATCACATATCAATCCCACATAGAAGCAGCAGTCTGCACCTGTTTTCACAAACATGCTCAATAGGACAGAGTTTTTTAAAATATAAACTGTAATTTTTAAGCTTGGAATCACATTGTCTGCTGTTGCAAAACCAAGGTCCTTAAGAGTTTCCACACAGAAATAAAGGTACTGTGCTGGAACATTAACTATGTATATGTAGAATGTGTGTGTTGGCAGCCGTGCGTGACACAGGACATCATGGCATCAAGTAAGATAAACTTGTGGTGTATAGCAGCGACAGTAACGTACATTGATTAATGTTGTTTAAGAATACATGGTACATAATTCACTGTTATAAACTTTAACTTTGTTCTACTTGTTTATAGAAGCTAATTTAGAGGCAATCTTACATAACTGTTTTTACTAACTTTCTCAGCAAATATTTACCAGAGCCATGTACTTCAGTCGAGTCATTTCTTGCCCCGTAAATTTTTAAATGTCATTTCGGCACAAGATATTAAGCAAAGTAAATGCTTCAGTCTGGCAAAGTATTTGCATACAATATTGGCAAAACCATTATATAAGATTACCCTTTCTTAGTATTTCTATGTTGGCTCCCATAATCCCGTGGACTTCACATAACGTATATGGTATTTATTTATGTCACATGCCCTCTTAATTACAGATGTTACATGGCACAATCAGAATGTGAACACGGATTGTCAACTAGGTTTTCAAAACATGGTGGTCCTGTTAATGTGGTCTGGATAAGCTGAACCTACATGACAGTATTGCTGAAAATAGAAAACATTTCACATTTATCTGACAGCTTTGAGACTCTCAGAACATAATGACAGAAAAATTGCAAATCCGTAAAGATGAAGTTGCAGTGTTTCGAAAAGGAAAGCATGTATGTAAAAATGTTCTTCGCAAGTTCAAATACTGCAATGAGCCAAATAAAAGTGTTTTTTATAACCAGTACTTATTTTACAATAGGAAACAACAGCCTAGAGTTGCTTTTGAACACATTTTTAAAGAAATATCATTGACATAGCTGCCAACACTTGTGGTTTAGTAGTGAGGTTCACTATTTTTAGGTTCATGTCACGCCCTCACGACATTACGTGACTTATTCACAACTTTTTTATGTATTACTTTATTTGTTTGTTTTGTGTATGGTACACAATCGAGCCATCGAGCTTGCATCATGAATATTCCAATACAATCACACAGAGATATCAAAACTGTCTTCAGTATGCTGCTTATGAGATACATTTTTAAAAAATCCACGTTTTGAGATCAGTTAACTTTAACCTGCATTTCTTTTTGTTAGTTAATGCCGGTCAGTCTTTTTTGTGGGTAGTATTTCTTGTGAGATTAGGTTATTCAGTGAATCTTGTTTATATTTGTAGTGTTTAAGATGTTGCGGCATTGCAGTACCAGAAAGCACTATAAAACAATTTTCAGCAAATCATATTCAGATGAATTTCCGTATATTCTCTCATCACATAAAGGTGAAAATTATGCATACTTAGTTATGTGGCATTGTGATATTTCTGTCGCTCATGNTATATTCTCTCATCACATAAAGGTGAAAATTATGCATACTTAGTTATGTGGCATTGTGATATTTCTGTCGCTCATGCTGGCAGGAACGGTGTGTGTAAACATTGCCAAACCAAAAAACACATTGACAGAGTAAAGTGCTTCAATTCAAATGAGAAACTGAATTTTATTTCTGATACTTCTGAATACCCAGTAGCTCATGCTGAATGTTTGCTCACATTGTTTATTGAGGAACATAATGTGCCTATTAGTTGTGCTGATCATGCCGGCCCGTTGATCAGGAGAATGTTTCCGAACAGCCAGATTGCGAAAAACTGCAACTCAGCAAGAATAAAAACAAGTGCCTTAATGGGCAAAATGGAAGCTCCAACTCACACATCTAATGTTCCAATTTTGCAACATGAACTTTTTCAGTTTCGACAGAAGTAAGCAAGGTGGTGCGAAACTCTACATAATAATGGTTACTTTTTACAACAAAGAGAAATCTGAAAGTGAGAGTAATGTGTTGTCTGTGCCTGTTTTAGAGGGTAGGTCAACGGATTTAAATATTCAGAATTTGAAGATAAATGTAGTTCCTTCTCTCAAACTGTCTTCTAGCTTTAAGTGTAGATAATACCTTAGTAATTGAGTTGTGTTTAGATATTTGGGCAGCTCTTAACAAGGTTTTGAGAGCCAATGAGGGTGAAATGAAGTGAGAATGGAGCAGCGCCGAAATGGAAGGGCAGGAAAAACGGGAGACACCCAGGAAAACCTGCCGACCATAGGCATAGTCTGGCACTATTCCCACTTGCGAAAATCAGGGAGTGACCCAGCCAGAGATTGAACCCGGTTTGACTTGATGGGAGGCNCTGGCACTATTCCCACTTGCGAAAATCAGGGAGTGACCCAGCCAGAGATTGAACCCGGTTTGACTTGATGGGAGGCAAGCAGTCTAACCGCTCAGCCAACATGGCCCCTAATGTCCCAGTGATGGTTGGACAAGCAATGGAGTGGCTAGTGTCCTGAAGTAATAAATGCCTAACTTGATTGTAATTGGCTGCCCATGCCACCTAATAAATTTAGCTTTCAAAAAAGCAGCAGCTTGTATGCCTGTCAAAATTAATAAAACTTCAGTAGATATTTTTTAATATTTATAAAAATGTGAAAAACTCAAAGACAAATTAAACAATTCAATAAGTTACATGANGAGTTTTGAAAGGAGTGGATATTACAACAGACATTTAATCATTGTAGAAAAATTATTATGTAAGAATTTGGTTTTTTACTTGATATGTTCCTACTGGTGTAATTACTATTTCCTGCTTATAACATGTTCTAGCATGTAACATTTTATTTTACTGACCCCTTGAAAAATTTAAGACAGGGTTCTACTGTATTACCCAAAGCTGTTATTAACCATTTTAAAGGTACCTCATTCATTCACCATTAACAGCACACAGTCTCAACTGACCATGCATTAAACTTTACTATGTACTTTGACTGCTGTAAAGTCATAGCTACCCACCTACAGTTTGTTATATGTTTCTAATTGAGCAAATAGAACATTTTGTGGTATTATTTTGGATAATAAATATGCAATAAATTCCTCCCCTGTGCATGTTTTCATTTATGTCATTTCATTTCTGCATCTCAAAAATTGTTCTGTTATACAAATCTTTATTTATAGGGTCGAGTTGTTAAGAAAAAGCAAGACTTGCATCGTCAGTGTGAAGCTAACCGTGCTTATGCACACTATAGATGGAGCTGAAGTTTGTGTGTCTGCCAAAGTTGTATTAAGTGTTTGATCTATATGTTAGCACCGAAAAAACTCCTTGTTAAAGAAAAGTGTTGGTAAAATTTTGTCTTGAAATGTAAATAAACATTTAAATATTTCTCACACTTTTATTAACATAACTTTCAATACAAGCCTTTTTGAAAAGAACATGCAGTAATTTGAAAATTGCTGGCAACAGTCTACAATAAGGTATTAATTATATAATTTATATTAAATGCCTTTAACATGCAATATAATGTTCTTATTTTGTGGCTTACTTAAATTTTTGTATGTTATTTTCTATTTTATTAAAACTTTCTCATTTCACTCAAAAGAATATAATTTGACAAAATACTTTTCACATGTTGTTTATGAACTTTAAAATAAATATAAATAATAGGATTTGCTCCAAGTTCATTGCAAGAGTATAAAAGTCACTGGATATTACAGACTTTTAATGCATACCATTCTTCACCCAAAAACTGGTATCTCTTCATGTTCTGTGTTATTTTGAGGCCACGGTATGCAGCTGATGTGTCCTGCAGAAATAATCACATATCAATCCCACATAGAAGCAACAGTCTGCACCTGTTTTCACAAACATGCTCAATAGGGCAGTTTTTTTAAAAATATAAACTGTAATTTTTAAGCTTGGAATCACATTGTCTGCTGTTGCAAAACCAAGGTCCTTAAGAGTTTCCANGTGTTATTTTGAGGCCACGGTATGCAGCTGATGTGTCCTGCAGAAATAATCACATATCAATCCCACATAGAAGCAGCAGTCTGCACCTGTTTTCACAAACATGCTCAATAGGACAGAGTTTTTTAAAATATAAACTGTAATTTTTAAGCTTGGAATCACATTGTCTGCTGTTGCAAAACCAAGGTCCTTAAGAGTTTCCANAAAATATAAACTGTAATTTTTAAGCTTGGAATCACATTGTCTGCTGTTGCAAAACCAAGGTCCTTAAGAGTTTCCACACAGAAATAAAGGTACTGTGCTGGAACATTAACTATGTATATGTAGAATGTGTGTGTTGGCAGCCGTGCGTGACACAGGACATCATGGCATCAAGTAAGATAAACTTGTGGTGTATAGCAGCGACAGTAACGTACATTGATTAATGTTGTTTAAGAATACATGGTACATAATTCACTGCTATAAACTTTAACTTTGTTCTACTTGTTTATAGAAGCTAATTTAGAGGCAATCTTACATAACTGTTTTTACTAACTTTCTCAGCAAATATTTACCAGAGCCATGTACTTCAGTCGAGTCATTTCTTGCCCCGTAAATTTTTAAATGTCATTTCGGCACAAGATATTAAGCAAAGTAAATGCTTCAGTCTGGCAAAGTATTTGCATACAATATTGGCAAAACCATTATATAAGATTACCCTTTCTTAGTATTTCTATGTTGGCTCCCATAATCCTNTTTGCATACAATATTGGCAAAACCATTATATAAGATTACCCTTTCTTAGTATTTCTATGTTGGCTCCCATAATCCTGTGGACTTCACATAACGTATATGGTATTTATTTGTGTCACATGCCCTCTTAATTACAGATGTTACATGGCACAATCAGAATGTGAACACGGATTGTCAACTAGGTTTTCAAAACATGGTGGTCCTGTTAAGGTGGTCTGGATAAGCTGAACCTACATGACAGTATTGCTGAAAATAGAAAACATTTCACATTTATCTGACAGCTTTGAGACTCTCAGAACATAATGACAGAAAAATTGCAAATCCGTAAAGATGAAGTTGCAGTGTTTCGAAAAGGAAAGCATGTATGTAAAAATGTTCTTCGCAAGTTCAAATACTGCAATGAGCCAAATAAAAGTGTTTTTTATAACCAGTACTTATTTTACAATAGGAAACAACAGCCTAGAGTTGCTTTTGAACACATTTTTAAAGAAATATCATTGACATAGCTGCCAACACTTGTGGTTTAGTAGTGAGGTTCACTATTTTTAGGTTCATGTCACGCCCTCACGACATTACGTGACTTATTCACAACTTTTTTATGTATTACTTTATTTGTTTGTTTTGTGTATGGTACACAATCGAGCCATCGAGCTTGCATCATGAATATTCCAATACAATCACACAGAGATATCAAAACTGTCTTCAGTATGCTGCTTATGAGATACATTTTTAAAAAATCCACGTTTTGAGATCAGTTAACTTTAACCTGCATTTCTTTTTGTTAGTTAATGCCGGTCAGTCTTTTTTGTGGGTAATATTTCTTGTGAGATTAGGTTATTCAGTGAATCTTGTTTATATTTGTAGTGTTTAAGATGTTGCGGCATTGCAGTACCAGAAAACACTATAAAACAATTTTCAGCAAATCATATTCAGATGAATTTCCTTATATTCTCTCATCACATAAAGGTGAAAATTATGCATACTTAGTTATGTGGCATTGTGATATTTCTGTCGCTCATGCTGGCAGGAACGGTGTGTGTAAACATTGCCAAACCAAAAAACACATTGACAGAGTAAAGTGCTTCAATTCAAATGAGAAACTGAATTTTATTTCTGATACTTCTGAATACCCAGTAGCTCATGCTGAATGTTTGCTCACATTGTTTATTGAGGAACATAATGTGCCTATTAGTTGTGCTGATCATGCCGGCCCGTTGATCAGGAAAATGTTTCCGAACAGCCAGATTGCGAAAAACTGCAACTCAGCAAGAATAAAAACAAGTGCCTTAATGGGCAAAATGGAAGCTCCAACTCACACATCTAATGTTCCAATTTTGCAACATGAACTTTTTCAGTTTCGACAGAAGTAAGCAAGGTGGTGCGAAACTCTACATAATAATGGTTACTTTTTACAACAAAGAGAAATCTGAAAGTGAGAGTAATGTGTTGTCTGTGCCTGTTTTAGAGGGTAGGTCAACGGATTTAAATATTCAGAATTTGAAGATAAATGTAGTTCCTTCTCTCAAACTGTCTTCTAGCTTTAAGTGTAGATAATACCTTAGTAATTGAGTTGTGTTTAGATATTTGGGCAGCTCTTAACAAGGTTTTGAGAGCCAATGAGGGTGAAATGAAGTGAGAATGGAGCAGCGCCGAAATGGAAGGGCAGGAAAAACGGGAGACACCCAGGAAAACCTGCCGACCATAGGCATAGTCTGGCACTATTCCCACTTGCGAAAATCAGGGAGTGACCCAGCCAGAGATTGAACCCGGTTTGACTTGATGGGAGGCGAGCAGTCTAACCGCTCAGCCAATGTGGCCCCTAATGTCCCAGTGATGGTTGGACAAACAATGGAGTGGCTAGTGTCCTGAAGTAATAAATGCCTAACTTGATTGTAATTGGCTGCCCATGCCACCTAATAAATTTAGCTTTCAAAAAAGCAGCAGCTTGTATCCCTGTCAAAATTAATAAAATGTCAGTAGATATTTTTTAATATTTATAAAAATGTGAAAAACTCAAAGACAAATTAAACAATTCAATAAGTTACATGACACAGATGCCAAGAAAATATTGAAACGTGTGCACGCGCTGGTTCTCATTGGGAAAGTGTTTGGGACGGTTAATGGAACAGTGGCAGCCCTTAACAATTTTCTTCAAAAAGCGAGGGAACTGCTTGCTTGCAAAGCTATCACACAACCGAAAGATTCTCAAAATGTTAAATCTGGCTCACAGTCCGCAAAATCTGATGTCGGTCTACATGTTCTGCCGAAAACTGACAAACCTTTGTTGGCAACGAAAAGACTGTTAGACTCTTTTGACACTGATTTGAAGAAACCTAGAACTGATTGTGTGAAGAAAGTTAACCAAAACAAGCAAAATGTGAAGAAATGCATGAAAAAATCTGAATTAGAATATCTGTCCAGGGAAGAAAGAATTTTCATGTTTTTATCACTTGACCTCAACAGAACATTCTGTTTATTTGTTCTGAATGCTAAAGATATTTTTTATAAGTCCAATGTACTTTTGCAATCTGCTGAACCCCTTATTTGTATTCTAAAATCAGTTTTGACAGATTTAAAAAAAAAATTTAATTGCCAGATTTGTTATTGCATTTTTTGTCAAATCACATTTAATTCAGGATGTTGACTATCTTAACAAAACCAATCAAAAAGCTGATTTAGATTTGGCAGTAGGTAGTACTGTGTGCAGATCATTAGAGAAGCTTGATCAAAAACAGAAGGATATATTTTTTCCTCAGGAGATACTATTTGTCTGCATGTGATCACATGTCGCACAAATTCCCATTAAAAAGTGCAACGTTGACTTGTGCATCCCATCAGTCACATATAGGCCAAAAATCAGTAAGCTATTGTCATATTTAAAGATTACAGGGTTCTGATTTCAATTGTTTCATACCTTTTGATTTCAAGAAGTTTGTTATCCTGATGTTCTATCTTTGAGGTGCCTGCCTCAACTAGTAGAGAAATTTTTCAAATCAACATTATACCATTTATGTTCATGCGTTCAGGTGAATACCTGTAGGCTGGTTCTTCCAAGTAACCATATGGAAAGGTGGTTGTTATGTTGAACGTCTGCACTGCGTAGCATTTGCTTTGAGCCACAACGAGCAACATTCTCATTCAGGTAATTAGGTGTGATGCAATGAAAATAATATATTCAGATATCCAAACAGCTCTTATATAAGCTTAGTCACCAACAACAATCTCACTGATACATACATGCACATGTCAGAAGATGGCCCCTCTTCTCTCACTATAAGGTGTAATCTAGTTATGAAGGTACAAAAATTTTGTTACATTCACCAAGTATTGTCTTGTGTAAGAATTTGGATAAGTTGAACTCTTTCCCACAGATTTTTAATGGGATCAATGTTTTTAACAAATAACTTGTTGAAATTTTATAATGAGCAATAATCTTAATTATAGAGATAAAAGTATTTATGAAGGATTGAATTTCATTTATTATTGATACACGTTGCTGTCTGTGACAGTAACTCATTAGTTGCACTAAAACTAACCAATCTTAAAAATTTAATAATTGTAATAACAGACATCCTTGTGATTTACATTAGCTTTCAGTTTTATTCATATTTCTTACATGTCTCGTGGTGGGAGAAAGAGGTCACTGTGTTTGTGTATCGCTGAGCAGTGATGTGGCAGGCCTGTTGCCCTTGGGGAATGTAGGGTTGGTCAGAGCGCAACTCGAGGTGAGAGCACAGCTCGAGGTCAGTTAGTGCAGGAAGCTCGCGGACTTGACTTCAGAGAGGAGATGAGCGATAGCCCAGACGGCACCTATGGGGGCGCAATAGTTTAATGTAGACATTTGGGAGGTTGTGCTTAGCCCTCAACCTGATGCCATTTTATTAGATTTGTATAGATGACTTACTATGAGTCAACTGGGGTAAGTGAATAAATGCAGTCTTCATTAATTCTAGGTAGAGCTGTTACTATAATTTAAGAGGTCTCTGTGTGTCCTGAGTGGGCCTGTGATTGTTCAATTTCCATTCTTGCTGAGTTACTGAGGTCTTCAAGGGAGGTATTCCAACTGGTACAGAGGTGCCTCATTTGTGGTGTGAGCGGACAGGCTGTAATGAACATAGAAAAAAAAAACAGTAGTGTGTCATTGCCGATGTGGTAATGCCAAACTGCTATGTCAGGTGGTTGGGAAGTGTGGGGCATGTGGAAAAACCTTTATTTTTACAGAAATTCCTACTGATCTACTTGAAATATAGTTGACACACCCAAGTCAAATTAGAAGGATTAACTAGGTTGAAGATAATTGAGTAGAAAATATGGGGATAAATTGATTGAATACTTTTGTGAGGGGTGTGGCATTTATTGAGAGGTAATGGTTTAATAGTTCTATAGTGTTGAGGATCGATAGGAATTATTGTAATAACTGTTTAGCATAACTGATGTTGTGATGTAAGGAATTAGTTGTTATTGGTAACAGTTTTAAAGGCTATGAAACTAGATCTCGTGTTGTTTAGAATGACTTGTTCAAGACATATTTTGTAAGGTCATAAATTATTTTAATAGGTTAAATTTGCATCAGATGAAGGACAATAATGTCCTGGTAATTATTTAGTGGGGATAAAGTAAGGGAGTTGTCATTTCAAGAAGATAAAATTTCTTGTATCTATTATTTTGAGAAAGTTATGCAGTAATCTAAGGAGGAAGTAGTGTGGTGTTCAGTATGAAATGGTCTGTTAGCCCAATTGATAATTTATATTAATGCTAAGATGTAATGTTAGATACTGAGTTACGCGGGTCCCTCTTATAACAGCTGTTTTAAAATTTGTTATGAGTGAATTTTCACCATTGTCCTTGCAGTTATAAGGAGGAACTTTTGCTAAGGTTGCAACAAGCTTCCTCAGTAATTCAGCGTAACTTGAAAGGGTCTGCTGATGCTCACGAAGTTCAGTTTAATAAGGGTTGTAGATTAGTAAATATTAAGTTAAAAGATAAGGTGTTTCTTAAGAGTGAAATAGTCCCACAAGGGTTGAACAGGAAGTTTGTTGTAAAGTGGTTGGGTCCATTTAGGTTGGTCGAGCAGACTACGCTATTAAATTTTAAGATAAGGAAAATTTATAGACGAAAGGAGCATCATTAGGGGCATCGAAAGTATTAGGTCCTGGTGTAGCAGCATGCGGGAAATTGAGAGGGATGAAGACGGAACCCCACAAGGAAATGAAAGTGAATTTGAGCCTCCCCCACATTACGATAATATGGGCATGGCTGACTTCCTGGAAGAGGAAGTAGTAGTGTTGGAAGTTCCAGTTGCACCAAGGGTCGAACGTGAACCGTAAATGCTAAAAAGTAGGGGTCCGATCCAAGACCTCCCTTGGGTAGTGATTAGTTTTTAAGGTTGTGTAGACTAAGAGAACTCTTTTTACAGGTAGATTTCTGTTGTGATAGAGGTCATTTGCATGTTTTGTGGCAGTTTATTTGTAGAATATTGTGGTGTGAAGTGGTGTAACGCCACGTGTTCCAGAACAGGGAGTTCAGCAGATGGTATTGTATACAACACCAGGTAATATTGGATGTTCGAGGAGATTTTGTGTTCCAGAGTATTTTATGTCTGAGAGAAAGGCAGGTAAATGTGCAACATAAGATTTTAGAGGTTATTGGAAATAACTGGGGAAAATAAGAGGTATTTATATTGAGATATTGAATGTGAAGTTATTTGGGCTAGGTGGTTATGTAAGGTAGACTTTGATTTTAGGGGAATTAGGAATATTGTGACATTGATTTGAGGTGGGAATTTGTCTGTTTAGTTGTTGTAAGGTGTAAGAGTTTTAAGGGAGAAATTGAGGAGTATGTATGAAGGGTTTAAATGTTTTCATAAGGGATTAGTTTGCTAGAGGTAATAGAAGGGAAATAATGTAGGAGATAAGAGATTTCAAGTGAGATATTTGAGGAGATTTAGCTGGAGATTGAGGGAAGAACTATTACACCTTTCCAGGGTCTGTTTGCTATTTAGTTCCCAAGGTATTGCTTCGTTAAGGATGGGAAATTAGGGTTAAGTTGTGGACGATGGGAGATGAATTAGAAATTTTGGTTAACTCTGCAGGAAAGGAAATTTTTCAGAAAAACATTACATTTTAAATTCAGAAATAAAATATGAATTGAATAGCATATTATTTGAAATACAAGGACTTGAAAAGAAGAATTAAAAATCAAATTACGGCAGTTACCATGAAAATAAGCATATTATTTGAAATACAAGGACTTGAAAAGAAGAATTAAAAATCAAATTACAGCAGTTGCCATGAAAATAACATTTTCAGATAGGAATCTAGTTGTGCAGTATACTTGTGGGTAATTGAATTTCCATACAGTTGAGTGAAGAGGTCCCTACGATGCAGAGCTAGCTAAGGCTGAGGATATAGATGCCAACCTAACCAGACGTACAGGCAAGAACAAGATCCAGTTCCCGATCCAGCCGTTCCGGTGTATGATCAGCCCTGGAGAAATCCTCTGACTGCTCCAGTTATGCCAGACAAGCCGAAATCTTGACCTGTTGGGGTTGTGAATCCTACCCGGTGACTGAATCCAGTTCCCCCTTTATCAACAGAGACGTCTGAGGTATTTCCCAGTGCCTCTGTGTGACCACCCGTGTGTAAAAAANAAAATCTTGACCTGTTGGGGTTGTGAATCCTACCCGGTGACTGTATCCAGTTCCCCCTTTATCAACAGAGACGTCTGAGGTATTTCCCAGTGCCTCTGTGTGACCACCCGTGTGTAAAAAAAATAATTCCCTAGATTGTAACGATTCAACAACAAGGTTTTCAACTAAATTACAAAGTAATATTACAAAAATTTTTGTGTTTAATTGTTTTTAAAAATTTTCCTTTGTTTTGAATTTCTTTTGTGTGCGAAGTACTGGTGGTATTATCCAATCATGAACCATCACNTTTAAAAATTTTCCTTTGTTTTGAATTTCTTTTGTGTGCGAAGTACTGGTGGTATTATCCAATCATGAACCATCACGAACCCAGTTCGTCTTAACCGTAAAAGGACTCGATTTAATAAAAATTAACTACTCTCAATAAAGGATTGACATGAGATTGCAAAATAAAATTACGTGAAAAATTATAGTGGAAATAATATATTGCTTGAAGGATGATAGTTGAAATGTTTTACAGAATACTATCGCAATAATTGTTTAAGAGATCTCTTCTAGTAAGTTTTTCTCACTATGTTGAGTTGATTCAAAGGAAAGAAAGTCCAACCCAAGAAAAGAAGTAGCTACTGCCATGGTTCGTGATGAGTGTAGATGAACTTTCTAGAGAATTTGAAATGTTAATACGGAAGGTGTATGAACCTTCAGGAGAAAAATTTTGTAAGGAGCTTACTAATTAATTAGGGTATGTCAACAAGAGTTGTGATTGCGGAATAATAAATTGAATGATAAAAAGTAACCTCTGGTAATTTAAATTTAAATTTGATGCCTACTCATCCCATAGGCATTTGAGAAAAATTTTTATGAAAGGTATTATATCAGAATTACATAAGCGAGAGTACCTCGAGTACGAGGAAAATTTTATGTGAATTGCATGCAATTAAGGTTCTGAAGTTGTAAAACTCTAGTTGTACTTCGGTTAAGGCCTACAATAGAAGATTTTAAGAGGACCCATTAAATAGATTGTAAGGAATTGATCAACTTTGTTAGGTGGAGGGTGCAAGTCTAGCGTATTTAGCTTTTGAGCTGAAAATAGCTGGGGCTTTTTCCACCCTCTCAGAAATTGTAAGGATACCTGTTGACACAGTGAATGCTAAGGTAGTGGCAGGTTCGATCAGTCTGCACACAAGCACATATTATACGATGGATAAAGAAGAGGTGACCAACTTGGCAGACTCAACTTATAAGTATCTAATACACACTCGTTTGATGGCTTCCAGGGCCTGGAAACCTGCAAAAAAAGTTTGAGGATAAGGGGTTNTAAGTATCTAATACACACTCGTTTGATGGCTTCCAGGGCCTGGAAACCTGCAAAAAAAGTTTGAGGATAAGGGGTTTGCCACTGTAATGATGAGTATAGTACATGACCTCTATATTGTATGGTAAAGTACTGCTACTGAAAGGTGATAAGAAGAAAAGCTGAGTCTAGTTGTCACTACATAACATCCGTACTTGCAAGGACATTAAGAAGTTTTTTTCTGCTGATCGGATACCTCCGTGCCTCACTTTCATAGTGCTCAAGGTCGAATATCACATTAGGAAAGTTAAATNTAAGTATCTAATACACACTCGTTTGATGGCTTCCAGGGCCTGGAAACCTGCAAAAAAAGTTTGAGGATAAGGGGTGTGCCACTGTAATGATGAGTATAGTACATGACCTCTATATTGTATGGTAAAGTACTGCTACTGAAAGGTGATAAGAAGAAAAGCTGAGTCTAGTTGTCACTACATAACATCCGTACTTGCAAGGACATTAAGAAATTATTTTCTGCTGATCGGATACCTCCGTGCCTCACTTTCATAGTGCTCAAGGTCGAATATCACATTAGGAAAGTTAAATTTAAGACGCTCAGGTTGTTTCCTCCGGTTAGAAATGCAGGTAANTTTAAGACGCTCAGGTTGTTTCCTCCGGTTAGAAATGCAGGTAAAGAAACCACATAAAACTTTCTTGCTTATGGATTTTGTGTGTTTACTTTAATTTGGCCTCAATGATTAGGGAAGGTTTAACAATGGACATTGCCAATAGACAATGCTCGTTAGGCATAGGGCAGGGATGGCGAACCAATGGCACGTGTGCCATTGATGGCACGTGAAACAATATTTTGGGCACGCCACGCCACGGATCAAAAGGTTTGCATTTTAGTTTAAAATAACAAAGTTCACTATGACGTATTGATGCATTCTGCATCCCGAGATATATTTTTCCGTCAGCAGGCACACACTGTCGAAACTCGCAACGACAAGGAAACGCGAACAGCCGCCATAAACCAGCTAAGGGTTCGGCGAGCGTGCCAGAAGAATGACGCCAGGATTCCGCCGCGACGAGAAGGCACAGCCTCTCGCAGCTGCGTCGAAAACGTTAAAAGGTTTCACAGCCCACAGCTGCATTTCTCTCGCAGGCTGGCTACTGCCAAAAACCAGCTAATAGCTTTGGCGAGCGTGCTGGAACAATAACACCAGAATTCCGGGAAGGAAGGAACACGTGTGTCTCGCAGCGGAAAGGGGGACGCTAAGCCCTATACAACTGGGGCCGGGTATCCCACTCGAGCACGTGGTGGGCGAAGCCATAAAACTTTAATGCCAAAATCGCCGGCGCCGCTGAGACCACGTGCGGATAGCCGCAGCGCCGAACACGTGTTTACGACCAAGGGCGCGGCGTTCAGCCCCCAGCCACGTGCGAGATGAGGCGTTTTAATATGGCTAACGGGCTAATAAAACGGCGGAGGAGCAGACGAGAAGAGGTCAGTTCTACCACAGACGCGGAGGGAGTGAGTCGGCGTACGCGAGTCGAGGAAAGAGGAGTGGAGCCGGGAGGAGTGGAGTTCGAGAGAAGGCATCACGACGCCAAGACCAATCTGCGAGGAACTGTCGCAGCCTCCCGACGAGGTGACGAAGCAGCCCCGAGTTCGACACCGGAGCGGAGTCAGCCCCAGCCGAGAGACGAACCAGCGCCTCGAGACAAGCTAAGTAGAGACATGCAGCAAGTGTGAAGAACCTTGTTAAGCGAAAAATAAAACGACATACGTGAACTCTCAAGGAAGTTCAAATTCATTTGGTAAATTTGAACTACGAACAGTAGTGTCAACATATTTACACGCCCTATCACTGAGGACTAGCATCCATTGCTGGCGCCCTACGCAGAGAGCAGATACAGACTTATACGCCATAGCGCAAATAGGGAGGTATCAGTATTATATTAGGAACGAACGCGCGCGAGTGATCCTACGGACCTACGCTAAGGAGTGAACGGGTGCGGTGCGCGGGGCGGCGGGCGGAAAGCGCGCTCGTTTGTTATTGTCTTGCCTTAGTTACGTCGTGGACTACAATTGCTAATGACGCATAGTTTGTTGACGTTTTCGTTCGTTCAATTTCGTTGACACAACTGTATTTTAAAGTTGATTTTTAACTATTATTTACCATGGCTAGTTCAGCAAAAAAACAAAAAGGGCAAGATAGTAAGTGTAATAGAGAATTTCAAACTTGGTGGACTGAAAAATATGGCATGATAAGTAAAGGCGACAAAGCGGTGTGTGTTTTATGTTCTGGTACAGTGGTATGTAGAACATCGTCTGTAAAACGGCATTTTGAAACAAATCACAAATCTCTTAGTCAAAAAAGCGAACCAGTGCAAAAGGAATTAATTGCAAGTGCAATGAAAGACAGAAATAAACAGTCAACGTCTATGATTAAATATGTTGGCAAAAATTGTCATACGAGCGCGGCAAGTTACTCGGCTGCAAATGTCATTGCTCGGCATAGTAAACCTTTTCAAGATGGAGAGTTTTTGAAGGAAGCCTGGTTAGCATGCGCGCCCTCACTTTTTGATGATTTCGATAATAAAGATAAGATAATTCAGCGCATTAAAGATACTCCTCTATCTAGAAATACAATAAAGGAAAGAATCTTAAAACTGGCCGAAAATATAACAGATCAACAAAAAATTGACATTAACTCCGCTCCTTTTATATCGCTATGCATTGACGAAAGTACTGACATTACTAAATCTGCACGTTTAGCTGTTTTTGCTCGATATTGCGTAGGAAACATCATTAAGGAAGAATTAATTGCGATAACATCGTTGCTAACAACTACAAAGGGCACAGATATTTGTACGGCTGTTAAAAATTCGCTTGCTGAGAAAGAAATTGATTTTAAAAAAATTGTTTCAGTCACAACTGATGGTGCTCCAAGTATGGTGGGCAAAAAAAATGGTTTCATAAGTTTATTTCAAACAGACGTAGGACATTCGATTCTTGAATTCCACTGCATAATTCACCAACAAGCCTTGTGTGCTAAGAGTGGTTTAACATCTCTTGATAAGGTAATGGCGGTAGTCACAAAAATAGTCAACCTCATATCGTCGCACGCTTTAAATAAGCGAAAGTTTGATGCTTTGTTGAATGAAGTCAACTCGGTATATAATGGCTTACTGATGTATAATAATGTTCGCTGGCTGAGCCGCGGGAACGTACTTCAAAGATTTGTTGACTGCTTGGAAGAAATCAGACTGTTTGTGCAAAATGAGGGAAAAATTGAACAATACCCAGAGTTGTTGGATGTTATGTGGCTTTCAAAATTGATGTTTTTTACAGACATATGCCAACATTTCAATGAATTGAACGTAAAGCTTCAAGGCACAAATAAAACAATTATCGTCATGATAGATCTCATTCGCGCTTTTGATGCTAAACTACATGTTTTCAGGAACGATATTACTACAAAAAACTACAAGTATTTCCCAAACTTGAAAAAAAATTTCAACCATTTAGATATACATGAGAAACCAGGTGGAGAAGTAACTGAAGAATTTATTTCTGTAATTGATTCTTCAATCAAGGGATTCTCAGCGAGATTTTCTCAGTTCAGAGAATTATCGGAAACACTAAAGTTTATTATGTACCCTGATGTGACTTCATTTGATAAACTGAATTTGTCCCCATTCGATTGGTTGGAAATTGAAGAATTTGAAATGCAGCTGATTGATTTCCAGTCTAGTTCAATATGGATTCAAAAATTTATTGAAGCAAGGAAAGAGTTGGAATTAATTGAAACAGAAAGATTGTCAAGCAATATAAGTAAAAATGCCAGTATCAAAATTTTGGAAACATGGAATTCGTTTCCAGACACATTTAACTGTTTGAAGAAGCTGGCTCGTGCTATTTTAACCATATTTTCATCTACCTATGCCTGCGAGTCATTATTTTCAGAGATGAATAACATTAAAGACTCGCTTAGAAACCGTTTGACAGATGACTCCAGTTCAGCATGCATTCTGCTAAAAGTAACATCTTACAACCCTAATATAAATTATTTGTCATCTAATCTGCAACAACAGAAGTCACACTAATGTAATTTGAATTATGCGTACAACTGAAACATTTATTATTTGACATTGCAAAATGTATTTTTGGTAGTAAATAAAGAGTTTTGAGTAGATAGTGTTTAGTATTATTATTTTTCTAATAATCACTAAGTTAAAATTATCTGACGGCACGTCTATGGCCTCATCGAACATTTCTTTAGAAAAAATGGCACGCTGATACATAAAGATTTGCCACCCCTGGCATAGGACATTGTCAGAAGACAGCCCCTTTCCTCTCTCTATTTGGTGTAATCTAGTTACGATGATAAAAAATTTAATTACATTCACTGAGTATTTTCTCTTGTAAGAATTTAGAAGAGTTGAACTCTTTCCCAGAGATTTTGAATTGGATAAATGTTTTTTTAACAAATAACTAAATCATTGTTTAAAGTAACTTATTGCAATTTTATAATGAACAATAATCTTAGTTGTGGAAATAAAAATATTTAAGAACTATTGAATTTCATTTATTATTATTTGCACTAAAACTAACCAATTTTAAATATTTAATAATNGCACGTCTATGGCCTCATCGAACATTTCTTTAGAAAAAATGGCACGCTGATACATAAAGGTTTGCCACCCCTGGCATAGGGCATTGTCAGAAGACAGCCCCTCTCCTCTCTCTATTTGGTGTAATCTAGTTACGATGATAAAAAATTTAATTACATTCACTGAGTATTTTCTCTTGTAAGAATTTAGAAGAGTTGAACTCTTTCCCAGAGATTTTGAATTGGATAAATGTTTTTTTAACAAATAACTAAATCATTGTTTAAAGTAACTTATTGCAATTTTATAATGAACAATAATCTTAATTGTGGAGATAAAAAATATTTAAGAACTATTGAATTTCATTTATTATTATTTGCACTAAAACTAACCAATTTTAAATATTTAATAATTGTAAAATCAGACATCCTCATGGTTTACATTAACTTTCAGTTTTATTCAAATTTCTTACACATCTCGCAGTGGGAGAAAGAGGTCACAATGTTTGTGTATCTATATGCGGTGACGTGGCAGGCCAGGCTTCTGCGTTGCCCTTGGGGAATATAGCATTAGTCGGAGCACGGCTTGAGGTCAGTTAGTGCAAGAAGCTCGCGGGCTCGACTTCGAAGAGGAGAGGCGACAAACGACAGCCCAGAGGGCGCCTATGGGGATGCGATTGTTTAAGGCAGACGTTTGGGAGGCTGTGCTTAGCCCTCAACCTGGTGCCATTTAATTAGATTCTTATACACGACTTACTGCGAGTCAACTGGGGTACGTGAATAAATGCAATCTTAATTAACTCTTGGTAGAGCCGTTACTATAATTTAAGAGGTCTTTCGCATCCTGAGTGGGCCTGTGATTGTTCAATTTCCATTCTGGCTGAGTTACTAAGATCTTCAATGCAGGTATTCCAACTGGTACCTGGGTGCCTTGTTTGTGGTGTGAGTAGATAGGCCATAATGAACACATAAAAAAAACAGTATGGTGTCACTGCCGATGTGGTAAGGCCAAACTGCTATGGCAGGCAGTTGGGAAGTGTGGGGCATGTGGGAAAACCTTAATTTTGACATAATTCCCTGCTGATGTACCTGAAATGTGGTTTGGCGCACCCAAGTTCAATAAGGATTAATTATGTTGAAGATAACCAAGTAGATAATATAGAGTTAAATTGATTGTATACTTTTTTGAGGGGTATAACATTTATTCAGAGGTAATGGGTTAATAGTTCTGTAGTGTTGAGAGAGGAGTAGTTCATGGATGTCAAGTTGATCTACAGGAAGTATTTTAATAGCTGTGTAGCGTTAACTGATGTTCTGATGTAAGGAATTAATTGTTGTTGTTAGTTAAGAGTTTGAAACGTTATGGAACTATTTGTTTAGAGATTGTGTTGTTTAGAATGACTTGTTGAAGACGTATTTTGTAAGATCACAAATTATTTTAATATGTAAAATTTGTCTCAGACTAAAGAAAATGATTTCCTGGCAATTATTTCATGGGGATAAAGTAAGGGAGTTGCCATTTAAAGGTGATAACTTTTCTTGTATCTATTATTTTGAGGAAGTTACGCAGTAATCTAAGGAGGAAAGTGTGTGGTTTTCAGTATGAAATGGTCTATTAGTCCAATAGATAATTGTTATTAATGCTAAGATGTAATGTTAAATACTGAGTTATGTGGGTCCCTTTTATAACAGCTAATGCTGATGTTTAAAATTTATTATGAGTGAATTTTTACCATTTTTGTTTGATCATATTAAAAGGAATAAAAATTTGTTAAGCAATTTAACTTTTTGTGTTACCACTTGTACTTCATAAGTCACCCTGCTATAATAGAAGGCTCACATGAAAGCTAGAGGGCATTTTCTGAGTTATCAGTAGTATGTAAATTTACTAGTCTTGAGTGTAAGAGGAAATTTCAGGTTTTCATACCAAGTAAGTATCATCGCTGAAGAAGAGGAATGGTACCCCTCCTCCCCTAGACACCTTAGCACAGTGTCCTCTTTGTGGTATATTTATGGTCCCCATATCTCCTACCCTCTGTGACAACCATGCCATATTCAGGTGCTACAAATTTTACCAATGCTTGAGGCTAATGTTTCATGGGATGACTATATCACAGGGATGTATATTTGTGTCATTTCAGTATGGGATTTGAACACGTTAGGTATGGTTGACTAAGTGGAGGTTACTACCACCCCTTTGAATCTGTTATTGATAATATTGTTTGCGACGTTGAGTGAGCTCACCCCTAAGTGCGTAGATGTATCATGTATTTAATTGGAGCTTGATATTTATTGGAGAAGTAAGCGTAGATCAGCTGTCAGGTGCAGTCCTTTGTAAAATGTCAGATTGCTAGANAGAAGTAAGCATAGATCAGCTGTCAGGTGCAGTCCTTTGTAAAATGTCAGATTGCTAGACAATTAGGTGGTAATGAAGAATGCTTCCTATAAAGGCACTCATTCGTACCATACCAATTTACAAACTTATAATTCTAATGGAAATTTAATTAAATTTGAAATAACTTTTTTTGATTTTTTAAACCCACCCCACCAGAAAGAAGGGCCATGGACCCCCTGATCTCCCATTTCCCCCCGGCTGCTTCGTCCCAGCCTCTTTCTGATTGTCCTGGTACTCAGAGTCAGGGCGACAAGACCACCATACAAACAGTTTAGTATAGGTGTAAACACAATATTGATTGGTGTACTTTCTCCTTTGCGTTGACCATTCCAGTATACCAGTTGATGAAAATCTGACAATCTTTGACAGTATAATAATTTTTAAAGATATAATACAATTAGGTTCTTTACATCCATTTTGTATTAATGTAACATTTCTTTCAAGCAAAGTATTAAGAATACTATAAGTCAAAATTTACTATTTGTTAAAAGCACATATGCTAATATCATTGTATCATGTTTTCTTCATCATACAATTTTAACTCGGTTTGTACACCAAATTATTTTATTACAATAAGCTGGCTAGATGTTATGGAAGAAAAGCAGTAGACCTTTGCAGGTCTGAACACATCAAATACATGATTATGTTAAATTAGGGTGACCAGACGTCCTGCTTTTAGCAGGACTGTCCTTTTTTTCAAAGCGTTGTCCTGTGGGATGCGAAAGGCCAAATAAAATCATGCAATGTGCTCCTTTGGCTAAGTATCCTGCGAAAAGCCCGGCTTTTTGCACACAACCACTGAAAAATTTATATTATTTGCACATGCAATGAGTTTTACGAATTCATTCTAATGAAAAATTTATTTANCACAACCACTGAAAAATTTATATTATTTGCACATGCAATGAGTTTTACGAATTCATTCTAATGAAAAATTTATTTAAAAAAATGCAACTGTTAAACTGTTCGACTAGCATTTGTTAACATACTTATAATCATGCGTTTGATATACATCCATGTATAATATTTGGGTGCACACTTTCCTATTTTTTCATCACTTTGGCTGCTATTATTTACATACTGNTATTTACATACCGTCATGCTTGGAAGTTATCCACATTCCTTTTATTTTAAACCACATTTCTTATGACGAGCATCCTGCTTCATGTATTAAATAAACTGGTCACCCTATCAGCTAAATAAGAAGTGATCAAATATATAAGTGCATGTGGACATGGCCAGAGGTGATGTTTCGAGAAGCTTGTTTGTGTGTACATTGTGGATGGTAACTGGTACTGTCATGAATAATAAATATTTTTTTATTTAATTTCATTATTTAAAACACAATTGTAATACCATAACACAAATTATATATACAGATTTTCTTACAAACAGACTTGTTTTCAGACTGGAAACAAAACTACTGTATTACCTAATTAGGTTTTCCAAGAACTATAATAAACTTCTCCACATCTAGAACTGAACCATATTTAATGGATAACCTGANCACAACCACTGAAAAATTTATATTATTTGCACATGCAATGAGTTTTACGAATTCATTCTAATGAAAAATTTATTTTAAAAAATGCAACTGTTAAACTGTTCGACTAGCATTTGTTAACGTACTTATAATCATGCGTTTGATATACATCCATATATAATATTTGGGTGCACACTTTCCTATTTTTTCATCACTTTGGCTTCTATTATTTACATACCGTCATGCTTGGAAGTTATCCACATTCCTTTTATTTTAAACCACATTTCTTATGACGAGCATCCTGCTTCATGTATTAAATAAACTGGTCACCCTATCAGCTAAATAAGAAGTGATCAAATATATAAGTGCATGTGGACATGGCCAGAGGTGATGTTTCGAGAAGCTTGTTTGTGTGTACATTGTGGATGGTAACTGGTACTGTCATCAATAATAAATATTTTTTTATTTAATTTCATTATTTAAAACACAATTGTAATACCATAACACAAATTATATATACAGATTTTCTTACAAACACACTTGTTTTCAGACTGGAAACAAAACTACTGTATCACCTAATTAGGTTTTCCAAGAACTATAATAAACTTCTCCACATCTAGAACTGAACCATATTTAATGGATAACCTGANACCTAATTAGGTTTTCCAAGAACTATAATAAACTTCTCCACATCTAGAACTGAACCATATTTAATGGATAACCTGAACTTTTCTGGAGTTGAGTATCGACGGAAATTAACATATGGGTCGGTGATTTTGTCTTGAAGTTCTGACAAACGGACAACATCACTTATAGGACATATTAAATCCTTCCGGCGACCCCAGTAATCACAGTACGATAACTTTACCAAAGTTGAGTCCGAAGAAATGTACATTGCACCAATCAGTCTGTTGGAGAGAAGTCCTAGAGTGTTCAGAGCTACGCAACCAACACCACCTGGAAAGAGAGTTGCCATTAAAATTTGTAGCATCATGTATAACAGTGATGTTATAAAGTTTCCATTGATTTAACATTAAGACTCATACTTACACAACGCAACATAATATTTCGTCTACAAATGAATAAACTAAAATTTATTACGAAACCCAATCTATTTAAAGCAGTACAATGTGCTGGTCATAATTTAAATTAAATAAAAATACAATTTCACTATGTAGTCAAGCAAACAAATGAATGTAGGCTGTCTAGGAGCCATTGGTGCTAACGATCAGACCATGAATTTGTCTTCTAGTAATCATTAGTTCAACCTCATCATTTTAGCTACCACAGCCATTGAAGTCTTGTAATTAACTGATATAAGGACAACACATATTTTTTATTACTATTCACAACAAAACCTGGTTAAAAGGGATAAATTTTCACTTGACTAGATTCATTTTTAAGTACTGCAAATTCATATACACTTAAATGTGTTTACAGAAAACAAAACTATAATTATTTTGCTGTAGACTGGAGCAAAAAGTGATTCACCATTTACTGCATATATTTTGTTTGTGTGTGCACCAACTGTAACTAAGAGACTAACTCTACCATGCACAGCTGTATTTAGTATGGATATTTTCAGTAAGTTCCTTTTAAGCAAACTACGGCTGCATTAGCAACTGATACAACAGAACTAACACCCATTAATTAACTTACCTGATTTGACAACATAGTTGTACAATTGTGACAAAGGCTTTTTGATACATAAGAGACAACATACGTCTCTCTCTTCAATCAGCAGTTTTCCATGAAATTTGATTAAATTCCAGTTCAAGCAACAGTGTCTCAATAAAAAGCAATCATCAGGAAGCACAACAACAGATTGATGACAAGAGTTTATGAAAAGGTCCCAAGACACTGTTAAAAAAATTTATAATACAAAACTTTAACTTAACTTGGGCATAAAATTCATGATAAACCCTCCCCCTCTTGGGGAATGTAAGTTAAGGTTCCACCCCGGTGAAAGTCTCTCTGCCTTCTCTCCCGATACCCAGCAAAGTATTCTTTTTATTCAGTCATTTCCCAAAGAGTCCTCAATGGTCAGATAACAATATAATAGCTTCTATCAACTTGCATGGTTGTTTCTCCATGACGTCACACCTGCCACGCCACTAACAGCAGTCTTCAACAGAGAGGGATTGAGGGGAAACTGCAATGCTTCGAGGGAGCAAAACCTTTCCCCGCACCGCACAATAGTCTCGACACACTGCATGAGCAGGCACCACCATTGAAGCGGTTCACCACCAGGTATGATGTGCAATGTGTCTTTGGGTCTCTGGATCCTCTTAAAACATAACGTAGATTGTAATAGTATTTTCTGATGTGTAGGTGAATACAGTGATGTAACAATCATCACGCCCCTCCTCCTTTGATGAGAACGCAGCTGTGTTCCACTTGTGGAAAATGTCCCATAGCTCCGGGTGGCCAGTCTGTAGGTTCTCGTCCTCATAGAACACATTGGCTTGATGTTAAACTCCAGCATTTATCAGTGTCTTGCAAACAGACTAGACTCATTTTAAAAAGGCAGACGTAGATGTTAAAATAGACTGATAAAAATACATGCGTTACTAAATTATGGGATACCTCTTCCCAAATTTTTCTAGTCCTTATATTCCATATTCTCCAAACAAACTGTTTGCAATGACCATACAGATACTGCAATCTCCTTGCCAAAAATACCTCGGCTGGTGCAAATTTATGAGCACTGTGAATGACATTATTAAAATACGAGAAAGCAAATACACAACTTCGTCCCAGTGACACAGTGTGTCGGATTAAAAATTTTGTAAAGGAATTTTTATATTTCTGTTTACATGTTCGACCATGTTTGCCTGTGACTCATATGGGACTGTTTGTATGATTTTGACCCCCATATAAAATTCGGTAATTATCTAGTTTAGGNAAATCCCTGAATTCACTAGACAAGAAATATGTCAACTTAACCATCACGACAAACACCGGCATACCAAAAACACTATACAAACGTTGCATTACAACTTTATGTGCCCACCGAACCTCACTTTACCTAACCCCACGATGAGTGAATCAGTATTTTATATTTTTAATCTAACCTAGGTTTGTAGGGGTTTTAATCTAGCTTAGGATTGTAGGGTTTTAATATATAACCTACGATTTTATTTTAATCAAGGATTTTTGGGTTTTAAAGTAACAGTAAAACGTACCGGACGTATATGAATTAACTCACCTAGGTACGCTGGGGGTACAATTCCACTGTCCTCGGCCAATTCAACTACCGTCGTGCATACCACTTGCACCTTACCTCACTCGACAAAACACCATGATCTACTAAAACGTCCAAGTAACACCCGCCACATAGCCGACTATTACGCACAGAAACACTCATACTAGCACCCACCATTCTTCAATCACAAGCCTTGACACAGTCGGGTTTGGACGTCGCAAACCACGCGCACATAACATTCCACTCACCACGAACTGCACTTTATCCCATACAATGGCGTATGGGATACAGTATAACTATCGTACGTCTTCACGTCCGCAGCCAATAGGTACCGTTAGCACACTTACAATGCTATTCAACATGGCGTCTGACATAAACAGAGTAGCCGAACTGCTCATACTTTTATCTATTTTATTTAGTACGTTCTACTTATTTTACCATTACACCCTCCTCAATATTAAAAAGGTAAGCTGTGCAGAATCCATTTATGTTACTTTGGTGGGTCTACTACGTTTCCTTCAGAAAAGTCGCTATTCTATATAATTACACCTTCAGGTTTCTTGATTTTTGGCTTTTCTTGTTGGCATGCAATGCAACATTTTACCCAGCTCTCCAGATCTTGATAAACTCATGGCCAAATAAAAATTTATAATACACTGCATAGGCTTACTAGTATTGCAAACTGTTCTGATAACTACCTCAAAAAATTTATTTGGTATTTCATGCTATTGTGAGACATGGTAATTCCATTTGCTGATATTTGTAATGACGCATGTGTAAATTAATGNTTTGGTATTTCATGCTATTGTGAGACATGGTAATTCCATTTGCTGATATTTGTAATGACGCATGTGTAAATTAATGTCGCAGGAAGTGCATATTTTATCTTTGTATGAATGCATAGTTTTCTGATGTATTACTAAGAAAACTGCCTTTTAGTGAGGTAAGGGAGGTGGGAAGAAATTAGGGTGGCTCTTAACATAGAGGTCTGGAGAGCCAATGAGGGTGAGGCGAGGCGAATAGGGAGCAGCTCTGGAATGAAAGGATAAAGGAAACGGGAGATCGCCGAGAAAAAACCAGTCGACCGTCTGAATCATCCGGCACAATTCCTACATGCAAAAAAATCCGGGAATCGAGCCCGGTTCACCTAGGTGGGAAGTGAGTAGTCCAATCACTACACCACTGTGGCCCCTCAAATCTTATAGTAATTTACTATATGATAATTTGTGTGTTAAAAATTTTGGTCACTGTTGTGCTATCTCTACTCAGAGAAGCAGAGTGGCACACATTTGCATTTGATAAGTTTTCTGAAGCTAGTGGTGGACTTTTCTTTATAATTATGAAGAGTTGCTGCTTTTCTCAAGGAGGCAGAAATGTCTGAGTGATATAAAATTTGTAATGTTTGCTTTTTTGATAAACTTATCTAATTAAAATTTCATGGTTGCTTGGTATAAATTTCTGTGGTTTATGTATAAAAATGTTACATTGTAATACCTAACTATAAACACCTGTTGTTTACATGTTCTACCAGATGTTCTTCTCTCATGCTAAATTATCGTGAAGAGAAGTGAAGCTTAAGATTTATTGACCCATTTAGCAAAGGTTTAGATAATCTCTGGATGTGGGAGTGTGTGGGGTTGGTGGTGAGTACAGCGTTGTTGTTTGCGATCATGGTACTTTTTAATTTTGACAGTGTTAACATTTGTGACTTACAAGAGGGTGCAAGTTAATTATTTCTGGGGTTGTGAGTTTTTATCCTTATGTTGCGAGGTGATGGTTGATTGGGGTGCAAATTAAAAAATGGGTTAAGTTGGAGGGGTTGATTGTTTTGTTGAAATAAATAAAGTGAGATTTGAGAAGAAAAAATATAATAGAGGACTGTTATACAGAGGCAGTGGAATTTTGTCAGGGTCGAGGGTACAAATGACATGTTTCTCATTTCAGTCTTAAGAAGCAGAATGCTGTTGTGTGTAATCACAGAAAACATTGTGCCTGAAATACAAGTTATGTAAGGTCGCTTGTAATTGTTTTTTGATTGTGACTATGAATACCTTAGGATAAACCACAGTATGAATTGAATTGATTTTAACACAGGAGCGAACACCCAAAAGGAAGAGCACTTGTGGTAATATGTGCAGCATAATATTCCACTGAATAGCAGAATGTCTTTATTCATCATTGGGTACCAGGTGGAATTTATTTTTCATCATGAGTAGCTAAATGAACACATACATTAATGTGCATCATTTTCTTCCCAACATGGAATTGTATCCAATGCACAGAGGAGAGTAAAATGAGTTTTTCTTACTCAATTTTAGGTGGTGGTTGTCTATTTGTTTTCCATATGTTGAGGCAGTTCATTTCTAGTGAGTTTGCACAGACCACAAAAATTGTTCCAGAAAAGTGAATTCACGGAAATCTGTACACACAATTTACTTCTCTGAAGCTATTTGTAAACCTAAGTTTCTTTTGTTCAGAATTTCTCATAATTGTTGNCTGTACACACAATTTACTTCTCTGAAGCTATTTGTAAACCTAAGTTTCTTTTGTTCAGAATTTCTCATAATTGTTACAGGTGTTCTTTTTTTACTATTTTTACCTCACGATTTCCCTGATCTTCATAACTCCCTTCAATATCAGGTTTCTTAATTTTCACTGAAAATGTGCCTAGACTATGCAATTATTAGTTCAAGGAACTGCACATTNTTCAATATCAGGTTTCTTAATTTTCACTGAAAATGTGCCTAGACTATGCAATTATTAGTTCAAGGAACTGCACATTTGGCTTAACAGCTGTGTGGTATCCCAAAAATAGGCCTTGCTTATCCTCCAAGAAATTCTTGAGTTAATTTTGGGACAAGCTAGAATTCAAAACACGTGCGTTTGTATAACTTTAGCCATTGGTTCACACTGTTTTTGACACCTGCTGGGCAACGGGTGTCCAATTGTCTCCTTCCACTGTGACAGCAGACAACCAATGTGGAGTTGATATCTGCATATTTGTACATAAGACTGTAGAGTTTAGCATGCAGGTCATTGAACTCGCGAATTTCTCCGATCTCTACCCATAAGTTAAGGAAGTCGCTTAACAAAGTCATCACCCGATATTATAAAATTTATATTAGGCTAAAAGACAACTGGTTAGTTGCGAGTGTATAAAATGCGAAATTACTTAACCTATCCGTGATACGGCAGGTGACGTATATTTTGGGTAAAGATAATTTTAAGAACTTTTTTAAGTTAATACTCGGCTCTCCGAAAGAAATACATGGAAATCGTATAATACTTACACAAAGCAGTAAACGGATATGCAATTCCCTGGGGAATAATACTAAGTTGTGAGCACACAAAACTTGTTGGTAAACTAACACACGTCAAAACCGTCAAATCAAACTTAAGTCTGTTAATAGTAGTAGAGGCTTTTATAGCCGGTAACGTGTATATCATCGTAAACTCATCCGCATTTGTCTTATTTACGTCTTTATTTGTTGTAGAATGATCACTTTTGTAAGTCGTCGAAAGAGAGTATTTTGTGTAAACTGGCCATCTAGATGCTAATGAGCCTTTCACAAGTAATACTCGCAGAACACTCATTCTTCTGCGATTTTAAAATCACTTTCACATTGATTTAGGCATCGTGTTTGTCTGCTCGTCTTGTTTTTACTGAAGTTTTTTTTTTCGAACCTACCTTGTATCCAATGTTGCCATATTTTCCAAAATATTTTCCTTACATGTTGCATGATATTTCCGTAAATAGAATTTTCCATGATGAAACGTGTCGTTAACATTACAAGTAGAAAAATTTAATTTTGTAAAAAATCAAATTAAATCACTGATGCCGATTCACATTAAAGTTAACATTAAGTTCGTTACATTAACTTTGTTAATTCATTTTTATTGCATTCCTTTAAGTTTTAACGCAGTCTTTTTTTTTTTTTTTCGTTAATTTAGTTCTCCGGGAAATTTTTATGTACCCAAAAAACAATGGGGGTATTCTAATTAACTGCGTTTCATTCTACCATAAACGGTGTAGTGTAATACAGTTACACCAGATTTCGATTCCGATGTATGTACACCAGCACAGTTGCAAGAAACGACGTTTATTTAAATCCCTGTAGTGATTTAGCGCCGTGTTTGAACATTAGTACTTACGTTATTATGAGTTATGTTAATGAAACATTTGCAAGTGCGGGTGAATGTTTAATCAATTTTTATTTAATGTACATTATATTTGCATTAGAGCCTTTCGTCCCAATTTGAAATGGACATAGGACGAATCATGTCAGTTCCTTGATATTTCACACATATATTCTGTACCATATAAGGCCACTTTTTGACAGCTCGGTGAAAGTAGGGCCACTGTTTACATCTGACTACGTATCCTTCCGCCATCAGCTGGTCCGTCAATTCGGGCTGTATTTTTTATCAACACGCTGTCAGCTAATCCACTTCTCATTGTACTGTAATGCTAAACAAATTTTAAGATATTTTAAGACTGACATCTGTCTAAAAAAATAAGTAGGTTATAAAAGTAAAAATATAAAATGTTGCAAATAATTAAATATTTGCTAACTCTTTTTTAATTTGTCCGAGATAGTGAATTTGGGTTAACATTTGCGAGACGGTCTGTTGTATCTATTATCACACTTTGGACGTTATAGCTAATATATTCGAGTTGGAAATATGTGACGTGGAATAACATTAGAATTGCTTATTCACGCGTGTCTACATAACTTTCAAAGGAAACAAGGAGATGGGTTTCGAGAGAACAATATGGCATATAATTTACGTAGACGAACGATTACCGGCCGAATATAAATTATTTGTACCCCAAATCGTTGTACATGAAATATATGTTACTTTAAAAATTATACAGAACTCGCGGGAAAATAAAACCATTTGTATATGCGCGTAAATACGGTATTCTAAACAAAAAAACTATAATGTGTTTCTGGGTGTAGTTCGGGATATGGATAACAGATGGCGTGGAAGGGCGTATTGTAACCGATGGTGCTCCTGTCCATTGCAAGATGGCAGCACATGGTTGGAGAGTCTGTAAACTTGAAAAATGTTTCGATTTTTTCCTTACATTTGGATACGGACCGTTTTACTGTGCAGCTCATTTTGAACACCTGTACATTACTATTTTATCACGAAGTTTCGTTTCTAAAACTAAAAACTGCAGTTTTATGACCACTTAAAATAAAATGTATTAATTAAGCTACGAACTCTTTCTTATCCGCATATTTTCTGCTTGTCTGATGTGCGCCGGCACTGCTCTCAGAATTACCAACATAATATTAATTTCTGTTCGTTGGTGCATCAGCTGATACAGGATTTTGTAAATGGCTCATTGTTTGTTTTCAATACGTTACGTTGCCACTCACTGACTGTCAGAATGTGGCCTTCTTATATGAAATGAACCATACATATGCATCTACAGAAATACCTGGAATTGTCGAAGTTTGTCATTCAATTCGAGGGATGTTTTTCTCAGCAAACAAGCAAGAAATTTCCCTTCAAAGTATTTCCATATGCTAACAATTCGCTGACCATATCTTACGTCAACGTGCAGCAACTGTGGAGTATTGAAGTTATATTTTGTACTATGCCATAGAAATATCTCGATGTCCACTTTTCAAACATTCAGTTATTTGAAATGAACGTATATTCATTACCCCATTTACTAGTGTTCTTTCACTTATATAGTGAAGAATTGAAACAACCTTCATCTTACACTGGAAAACTATTCAGCAGACACACACAAATTTCGCGCGCATTTTATTACACTACACCAGCTACACCCCAGGATCATGTTGTAAATTTTTCTGCGCCAGATTATACCAATGTAGCTACACAGGTTGAATGTAATGCTCGCTGTCAACTAGTATGACATAATATCTGATTTAATGAAACGATATTTGTGCAGTTTTCCTTGCCGGTGTAGCTACACTGGTTGAATGAAACAAAGTTATTGATTGAAGAGCTATGCAAAGAAAAAAATTTCACGAGAAAAGATGACCCGGCATCAACATACTCTCTGTCTCTTGTAAATTGACAAGATTTTGACAGTTCGATGAAAGTAGCCCCAAATGTTTACTTTTTGTTTATGCAGCCTCCCGCCATCAGCCGGTGTGTCAAGTAAAGGCTGTATATTTTATCATCACACTGTCAGCTAATCCACTTCCCATTGTACTGTATTGCCATACATATTTTAAGTTATTTATAGTAAAGTCACCTGAGCAGTCGGGAGTAGTAATGCGGACGTCGTCCAGCGACTATATTAACAAAAGGCAGAATATTACACAATATTCCTATTTCAAATAGAAAGGGCCCNGCGGACGTCGTCCAGCGACTATATTAACAAAAGGCAGAATATTACACAATATTCCTATTTCAAATAGAAAGGGCCCAAGCTCACTGGGTGAGCACGAAGTCACAGTTCTCACGATTGTGGGTCGAACGACAACATGGCTGTATACCCTGACACACACGGTACAAATTTACAGGAGAACCTAATGTATAGATGGGTTATTCAGGCTCCCCAGCATGCCTTAGTATTACCTTTTAACCTTATAAATGAAGGGTGCTTCCTTGAGGTGTCGATGACTTCCTAGATAGGGCCAGGGCCCGAAATACATCACTAAAGGAGAACTCACAAGTTTTGGTTAACTCAAGTAAATTGTATTGCCGATTAAGGTACACAGTTACATGTATACAATGCAAATTAAAGCGGACCTGATTCACAAGGCCTGCCGACGGCCGTTAATGAACAAATATGCCAAGAATGGCGCGAAAACTTTCAATAGTAACTAAACCTCCAGGGTCGGTAAATTGAGCTGATGGAGGGGTGTTGCGAACGCAAGGAAGACTGTTGGTGAACTAAATAAAAGTTCCAGTAAATTACGTTAACATATTGCAGTTAAGTGTTCAGAACAAAGTATGAAAGTCCCCCGCGATGCGACGAACGTGCAGCACCTATGATCCATGGAATAAGACTCCCAGGGGTAGCATGTGTGAACCACATCATCGCCGAGAGTTCGCGCCATCATGCGAGTTATCTTAGTTTACTGACATCATTACATAAACACGTAAAACATACAGACAATAGGACCCCTTTAACTTTCGTGATGGACATTCCTTAGCTTGAGGAGAGTTCATAATTCTTTCTTAAGCACTTATTTAAATACAAAATATGATTATGTGGCACTTTGCAGAACACTTGGGAAATTGAGGTCTTTTAAGTTTTGGGGCACTCTATTACCGGAACGTTAGGTTGAAAGAAAGACTAATTATTTCCCATGTCACTAGTTGGCGTGATTAGACACACAATTACGCTCGGAAAATTATATAGAACACTTTAAATACCTTAGCCTTGCTACTATAAACCTCATTAAATATGCATGTGGCGTGTATTTATTATGCTATTACTTCGCAATCCCCTGAGGGTTAATTTCACGAACATTTGCATGTGGACGATAAATTTTAATGCTATTTAATACACATTCTAACACTTTATTCTTATCCTAACTACACAGATCTCTCTAGGGACACCACGGGCACTCATTTGGATCACTCAGTATAGGGTCATGGCCTGTTACCAAGTGAACGATGCGGACACGCATCGGGATGCACAATGTGCATATTCTGCAGGCCGCACTGGTGCAGCAACTGTAGGCCGATGACATGATGACAGTGACCTTGCCAGACTACACATGAGTGGTCCACGTCAATAGACTTACAATGAGATCTGTCTAAAAATAATTGGTAGGTTATAAAAGCAAAAATATAAAACCTTTCAAAAATGTAATATTTGCTAACTCCTTTTTAATTTGTCCGAGACAGCGAATTTGGTTTAACATTTGCGAGACTGTAGTTGTAGCTATTATCACACTTTGGATGTCATAGCTAATATAACTGGAACTTAAGTAATTCTGGAAACTTTATTGACAACGCACTTTTATTCACCAACAACTCACCAACGACTATTGATTGCAAAGCATAATTCTGCTATTACTGATACTAAACAGTTCGATTTGGAAATATGTGATGTGGAATAACATAAGAATTGCTTTAAAACTATTCAAGCACATCACACATTAATTGTTTTATTAATACAAAATAGTAACTACACGGAAACAAGGAAACAGATTTCGTAAGAACAACATGGCATATAATTTACATAGACGAACGATTACTGGCCGAATAGAAATTACAGATACTCAAAATCGTTGTACACGAAATACATTTTACTTTAAAAATTATGCAGAACTCTCAGAAAATAAAGCTATTTGGTATCTGTTTGTAAATTTTTTATATATTACACACGAAAGTTATTCTTTTCTGGCTGGTAATGCTTCGAGAAAGAGTGGTCAGATGGTTCTCATTACATGACAGTGTGAGGTGTGAGCAATTTGTATTGCTCAACAGGTAGCAGCATTTTGGCCTACCTCTTGATCCCATCTTTTTGAAAGTTGACACTTCTTCTATTACTGGCTCGTAACGACACGAATTTGAAATACATTTCGTCAATTTATTAGAAAAAATAATTCAACAATATTATGCAATATGGAAAGCATGTACGGAGAGTTGGAATACAACGTGAAAAAAGGTTTTGAAGTTGCATTTAATTTGGATACGGATCGTTTTATTGTGCATTTCATTTTTAACATATATAAATTACTACTTTATCACGAAATTTAGTTTGTAACACTAACAACCNTTTTATTGTGCATTTCATTTTTAACATATATAAATTACTACTTTATCACGAAATTTAGTTTGTAACACTAACAACCACTGTTTTGTGACCAAATAAAATAAAATGCATTAATTAATATAGGATTCTTTCTTATCATGTATTTTATGCTTGTCTGATGTGCATGGGCAGTGGACTCAGAATACCCAACGAAATATTAACTTTTATTCGTTCGTGGCTCAGCTGATACAGGAATTTGTAAATGGCACTTTGTTTGTTTCATATCTGTCATGTTGCAACTCACTAACTGTCAAAATTTTGCCAACTTATATGAGACAGACAATAATGTAAGATTATAGGCTATTCATGGTAAGGTAAGCACTTTTGAAAACTCTCTCATTTATAATAATAGTCATCAAATATATTTTATTTTAGCCTAAATGCCCTCTCATAAATCAAAATTTTCTTTAAATTACTTTAAATTTTGACATCGCAAAAATGTTATAATCATGGTCATTTTCCTTCAAGATTATCGTTTTGAACATGTCATATATTTTCTTGAATCCAAAATTTCAATTGCTTGTCACAGCTTTTCTGACAGTATAAGTGGAAGTAATCTCATAGTAATAGAGTTGTGTGCACACATTTGACGTGGTCGAGATTACCCAGGGCTGGTTGAGTGTTGGATGACCCAGTGCCATAACCCAGTGGAGAGTTAATGGTGAGGATCGTTCGGTTGATAGCCCAGGGGACCGTGGATTTCCTCCGTCAGTTTGTTGATAATGTCACGTACTTATTGTTACACTATTTATACATTATGACGTGACTAGGCCATCTCGTATGCCTGAAATATACTATGAAATTGTGGCGATGCTACAAAGGGTGTAGTTGCCTACAATTAATCACACACGTTTATCTTTGTAAAGCAGTTCATTCACTGTGCTTTACAGGTGAACAATTCATGAAAATGGACCCAGCACTTATGGCGTGCCTGTGACCTTAGTGTGAAATAAATATGGTATTATATTGACACGCGNCATGAAAATGGACCCAGCACTTATGGCGTGCCTGTGACCTTAGTGTGAAATAAATATGGTATTATATTGACACGCGATAGCGTTAAGCTCTCTGGTGAGAGGGTGGTATTTAGGAGAAATAAAATACATGTTCCAGTTAATTAATTTAATATTGTAGAGAAATGATTACAGTCTAAATGATGGTACTGAGGAGGCTCGCAGAGCGGGTTACCAATGTCGCCGGTCTGGTCCGAGTGCTGAAACAAACTAACCGAGTGACCTCGCGGTTTCCACCAGGAGTGACGAGAACCGAAGTCAAACAGCGAATGATGAAACATTACATAAACACTATGTGATATGATTGCAATGGTGAAAATTGTATAAATTAAATTAACACATTGTTGACAGCGCTGTTTATTAACAAATGTCTGTTAAGATTGAAGTTGTGAAGCTTATGGGGTATGTCACCACACGAAATTACATGTTNCTGTTTATTAACAAATGTCTGTTAAGATTGAAGTTGTGAAGCTTATGGGGTATGTCACCACACGAAATTACATGTTACAAGGATGGAGACCTTTATAGGCAATCTCCCTTTTTGAAAATATAATTGATCTTTTATAAATACATACTATATTGATAATTACGTTTCTCATGAAAAGTGTTTGAATTTCACTACCTGTGACGTGTCTGAATTTCACTGGCTACAGTTGCCAGGTGGCTGTCTCCTGAAGGAATGGACGAGTCCACCTGGGCAAAGAAATGTGGAATTCTATGCTCGATTGCTGTTAACACAATAAAATACACCTCTGACTGTAGCTGTGAATGCGGTGACTGTGTTTAATGTTTTTGTAAAAATGTTGCACACTACTGGCGATACTTTGGGGCACTTATCAAAAGTCACTTCTACGCCACTTGCTCTGCGAGCTGCTACGAAGCAACGACCAATTGCCAGTGCGCCCAACGGCTGTCGTGACGAGAAGTGCCGGACTTC
>NQII01004506.1:74306-89526 GCA_002778355.1 Clitarchus hookeri
GGGGGGGGCTGGCCAGGGAACCAACTGTTAAAACATGCCAAGTATTTTTCCATTTCTGTTGACTCGACTCCTGGAATCTCGCACGTGGATGAACTTACATTCATCGTACGGTATATACCTGCAGAGGGATGTCCTCTCGAACGATTTTTACGATTTATTCCAAATTGTGGCCATAAAGCAGAAGATCTGGCTAACATCGTTCTTGAGACATTGTAAAATTACTCCTTGGATATGATTAATTGTCGAGGACAGTCTTATGACATTGCAAGCAACATGTCGGATGTATATTCCGGTCTTCAAGCGAGAATAAAAGAAGTGAATCCTCTGGCAGTTTTTGTCCCCTGTTCGGCACATTCATTGAATCTTGTCGGATCATGTGCTGCTGAATGTTGTGAAGCCACTGTGTCTTTCTTCGGTACTTTACAGGAATTGTACCATTTTTTTCTCGGTCTCGACACATAGATGGGAAGTTTTGGTATTGCAACTGAAGGCAAATTCAACAGTTGTCAAGAGCCTTTCTCAGACAAGATGGTCTGCTCGGGGTGACGCTGGCCGAAGTCTCTGTTGGCCCTGGAATGAGATCATGGCGGCTTTTTGGATAATCACCAATGACACAAGTGAAAAACCATCTGTACGTTGTGAGGCTTCAGATATTTTGAATTCAGTCCTTTCGTTGGAAATGAACTTCCCGGCTCTACTGTGGAATGATATCTTGGAAAGATTTAACAAAGTGAGCAAATCTCTGCAATCTGTGAATATCGAATTGGATACTATCGCTGAACTTTATCGGTCCTTGGTAACATACCTAGAAGATATAAGGAAGGTCGGTACATTTGATCACTATGAGTCTAAAGCTGTGGCAACAAGCGGCGAACAGAACTACACATACGATATGGAGAGGAAACATTAACGAAAAGTGCAGTTTGACGAAATAAGTGGAAATGAGGTGGAACTCTCCGACAGGGACAGATTTACAGTTACCGTATTCAACGTCACTATCAACAGGTTGATTGCTGAACTGCAGAGACGTGGCTCGGCATATGAGAACTTAAGTAAAAAGTTTGACTTTTTCACGAACCTCTGTAGTTTGGAATCTCAAGATGTACGTTTCGGCGCACAGAATCTTGTAGCTTTCTATTCACGGGATTTGGACTATACTTTAGAAAACGAATGTCTACACCTGAGAGCTCATTTATTGTCTGCTGAGGCTAAAAGGGGGAAAAGGTTATCATTACTGGAGTTATACAAGTATATCCTGGAAAATGACTTCTTGGACATTTATCCAAACTCTGGCATTGCACTTCAGATGCTGTTGTGTACACCAGGGTCAAACTGTTCAGTAGAACTGTTATTTTCAGCGCTAAAGAGAGTTAAGAATTACTTAAGATCTACCACAGAAGAGGAGAGACTTAATTCACTCTCTATATTGTTCAAAGAGTCACAGATAATGCAATCAGTTGACTATACTGAGGTTATCAATTCTTTCGCTGATGATTATAACTTACATTACTTATAATTAGGGAAATTTCTTATGTTTCCTATGTTTGATAATAATAATAATAATGAGTAAAAAATATATTTCGTGTTTTATTATATGTAGGTCTGCTTGTCGTATATATTTTCTAAATTGAAAAACCTTAATCAAATATAAAATAAAATAGGTTATTTTGTTCAATTACCAAAAAGGGGGCCCGGACTCTGTAATTGCCTAGGTGCCCTGGGTCTGTTAAGTCCGGCTCTGGTGACGAGGGACTAAGAAAAATGTCTCCTGATACTATTCCCATGATGCATTTCTATTGTGTTTAATTTGCCACACAATAGTATTCTTAATTGTCTTGTGTAACTATAGTGTAATATCTTAATTGTCTGTGTTGTTTGCTTTTCGTAGCATTTGCTTCGCTTGTCGAGAAATATGGCGCCAGGCCACTCGGACCTCCGAGTGGCCTGCTACCATGATTGTCAGTCAGATTCACAGGCGCGTATGAGAGGGGCGTGCCACTGCGATGCTCCCAAGGCACCTCAACGTTTTACATTTTCACTTAACGACAATAGCATTAAATCATTCTGGAATGTCTTTACTTTTTCTGTGTCCAGGAGTAGTTGCTTCTCCCCCCTAGTGGCCTAACCATGCCCAGGGGCTTAATAGTTACAACTAATTTATTTTGCACTCCGTGTCTTTTCTCTGTTTTGGGAGGCCACAGCCCTATGTGTGCACACCAGCTAATGTGGCTGTTGTACAGGATAAACCATGTAAGTAAACACTGTGAACTGTTCTCCACGTTTTATTTCAAATGTTAGGTGGCTTCACAACCTCTAAAGAGTGTTCGTACCCCAACTACTTATCCTGACCTTGCTAATGCCTATTGTACTATCAATATGACCGACATCAGATGTGAGTACCATAAATTCGTGTTTACATAAATTGGTTATACTTTTTACGACATTTTATTCATATACACTGGAGAGCCAAAAAAACTGGTATAGGCGTGCGTATGCAAATAACAGAGGTATGGAACCAATCAGAGTAACGCGATTCGGTCGGCAGCGCCTATATAAGACAACAAGCGCTAGATTAGTTACTGCTGCTACAATGGCAGGTTATCAAGATTTAAGTGAGTTTGAACGTGGTGTTATAGTCGGCACACGAGAGATGGGACATAGCATCTCCGAGGTAGCGATAAAATTTGGATTTTTGCGTACGACCATTTCACGAGTGTACCGTGAATATCGGGAATCCGGTAAAACATCAAATCTTTGACATCGCTGCTGCCGGAAAAAGATTGTGAACGAATGGGACAAACGACGACTGATGAGAATCATTAAAAGTGTCAGACGTGTAACTCTTTCTCAAATTGGCGCAGATTTCAATGCTGGGGCATCAACAAGTGCCAGTTTGTGGATAATTCAACGGGCCATTATTGATATGGGCTTTCGGAGCCGAAGGCCCACTCGTGTACCGTTGTTGATTGCACGACACAGAGCTTTACGCCTCGCCTGGGCCCGCCAACACCGCCATTGGACTGTCGATGACTGGAAACACGTTGCCTGGTCTGACGAGTCTCATTTCCAGTTATATTGGGTGGATGGACGTGTACCGGTATGGAAACATTCTCATGAATCCANGTTATATTGGGTGGATGGACGTGTACCGGTATGGAAACATTCTCATGAATCCATGGACCCTACACGTCAACAGAGGACTGTTCAAGCTGGTGGAGGCTCTGTCATGGTTTTTGGGCGTGTGCAGTTAGCGTGTAATAGGACACCTGATGCGTCTAGATACGGCTCTGACAGGTGACAGATACGTAAATATCCTGTCCGATCACCTACACCCATTAATGTCCATTGTGCATTCCGATGGACGTGGACAATTCCAGCAGGGCAATGCAACACCCCACACGTCGAGAGTTGCTACCGAGTGGCTCCAGCAACACTCTTCTGACTTTAGACACTTCCATTGGCCACGTAAATCACCAGACATGAACATTATTGAGCATATCTGGGATGCCTTGCAGCGTGCTGTTCAGAAGAGATCTCCACCGCTTCGCACTTCAATAGATTTGTGGACTGCCCTGAAGGATTCATGGTGTGAAATGCCTCCTGCATACCTTCAGTCGAGTCTATGCCACGTCGTCTTGCGGCACTTCTGCGTGCTCGCGGGGGCCCTACACAATATTAGGCAGGTGTACCAGTTTTTTNGTCGTCTTGCGGCACTTCTGCGTGCTCGCGGGGGCCCTACACAATATTAGGCAGGTGTACCAGTTTTTTTGGCTCATCAGTGTCTTGTGTATTGTATGACATTCCAGATTTATAATAATGTAATATATTTTTATTACACTCTCGTAAATATTGAGAACCAAAACGAATTTTGAGACAAATTTGGCAGTGAATGTAATTCAGGAACATGAATATGCAGAAATGTGTATGTATTAAATTCAAAAGTTCAAATAAGTGCAAATATTTAAATATAGCCACAAATTCAGGGGTACACTGATGTCTGTATTTTAAATTATTACTATGAACCTATACAGGAAGTTAACTATACCGAAACAATATGAATCGCCCATTTCCAAAACCTGCGAAGTCCACGAAGTTTCAATTTTAAATTCATTTAATCATTCAGTGGTTGGCAGCGTGCTATATACGTTAAGCGAAAAGGAATGAAACAAACTACGTTACGTCCCATTCAAATCTANTCAGTGGTTGGCAGCGTGCTATATACGTTAAGCGAAAAGGAATGAAACAAACTACGTTACGTCCCATTCAAATCTGCCGATAAAAGTAGTGGTTTCTCAGTTATAATAATTACAGTTATTTACTTCTCTTTTTTTTTAGGTATTCCTGTAAATCATTTCCTAAAATGCCTACATGTGTACCAGACACACAGCAGACAAACTCAAANTTTTTTTTAGGTATTCCTGTAAATCATTTCCTAAAATGCCTACATGTGTACCAGACACACAGCAGACAAACTCAAAATGAGTTCGTCCTGAAGTATGTAAATGTAAAGACGCCAAAACTCAAACGATCAAGAACTAATGCAAAGTAAAGGCAGCTAACAACAAAGTATTTCATTCCAAAATTCAACAATGGGCGATTTACAAGGATACAGTACAGAAAAAAGTCTAATGTTGTGGCGACAGTATTAATGCTACTACAATGTTAATTTTTTTGTTATCTGTGAGCCGTCAGTAACTAATGTTGCTGTTAATGTAATATATTGTTAATGTAACATCAAGTATTTTTGTGACAATGCTACCTCCTTACACAACTGGCAACATAAAATTGGTGTTTATGTTGCGGCAAAATAAATTTTGTGTTGTGGTAAGANGCTACCTCCTTACACAACTGGCAACATAAAATTGGTGTTTATGTTGCGGCAAAATAAATTTTGTGTTGTGGTAAGACAAATTTTGTGTTGCGGGAAAACAAATTTTGTGTGCAGCGACGTTAACTTTTGTGTTAAAATTTTTCTTGTGTAATNGTTACCTCCTTACACAACTGGCAACATAAAATTGGTGTTTATGTTGCGGCAAAATAAATTTTGTGTTGTGGTAAGGCAAATTTTGTGTTGCGGGAAAACAAATTTTGTGTGCAGCGACGTTAACTTTTGTGTTAAAATTTTTCTTGTGTAATNCAAATTTTGTGTTGCGGGAAAACAAATTTTGTGTGCAGCGACGTTAACTTTTGTGTTAAAATTTTTCTTGTGTAATTTTTTTTTGCTCTAAATTAACATTGGGGTGTAAAATAAATTAAGTACAATTATTTCCTCACAAAAATAAATATTACTAATGATTAAAACAAAACTGACGGCAGGCAAATCGAACCTATGCCCAATGGCTTGACGCTCTTCACTTCACGGAATCCGACGCCCTACCAACTGCTTTACCTTAACATATCTGTTTTGGTTTCATATTCTATGTAATGAATACAAAATAACGACAAACGGCGGTTCTCTTTCGTTATGTGGAAATACTTTATACTCTATAAATATGTGTATAATTGGCACACGTAAACTGCTTTGCAAGGCTTGAGAACTGGTTCAATCTACATTTAGTTTTCAAACTATACTTAAAAATGTAATTACAGCGGTTTCTTTTGACGATGTTATCGCTGTTTACTACCAACCGCCATTTAACGACAAGTCAGTTTAACCTTGTGTGGTTGGTCATTTCTTTAATGTTGCAGTAACAAAATATTTTGTTCTTCCTGCTTTTTTTTTAGCGTAATACAACATTTGGTCACGGCAACATCAATATAACGACAAACTGCATACTTGGAAATATTTTACGCTGTAGAAATATATGCATACTTGGCACACGTAAACTGCTTTGTCAGGCTTTAGAGTTGATATAATCTACATTTAGTTATCATACTATACTTAAAAATTTAAATACAGTGATTTAATTTTACGATGTTATCACTGTGATGCTAGGCTGTGTACGCCCCACAGTTGGGAAGCCAAATAACACATCCTAAAAAGTATGTAACGNTATCACTGTGATGCTAGGCTGTGTACGCCCCACAGTTGGGAAGCCAAATAACACATCCTAAAAAGTATGTAACGTCTTTTGTTAATGCTTAGCGGCACAGACTATATGATGCCTGAAGGTTAAGGGGTTTGCAATAATGAAGTCTTTTNCTTGGCACACGTAAACTGCTTTGTCAGGCTTTAGAGTTGATATAATCTACATTTAGTTATCATACTATACTTAAATATTTAAATACAGTGATTTAATTTTACGACGTTATCACTGTGATGCTAGGCTGTGTACGCCCCACAGTTGGGAAGCCAAATAACACATCCTAAAAAGTATGTAACGTATTTTGTTAATGCTTAGCGGCACAGACTATATGATGCCTGAAGGTTAAGGGGTTTGCAATAATGAAGTCTTTTACTGTTTTATTTTGAAGGACGAATATATTGTCTCGAATTCAACACAAATAACATACAGCAGCACTTGAGAGGTGTGGTACTGTAATAATTTGGTTACTCGGATTGACTGCTAACGACTTCGTGATGGAGGGGGGGGCTTCTCTTGACGGTGATTGTATACTTAACTCTTGCTGGTATGATGTCAGCTGTGGAGGGGGAGCTCCGGTGATGGGCGGCCTTGGCAAGGCCGCAGTTGCTGCCATCTCGCTGTGGTGATGTTCTACTGACGTGGCCAGGGGTCCGAACCCCTGACGACCTAACTCTCTGCTCGGCGATCTTCGACTGACTGCTCTCTCGAACTAACGTCTCTGAGGTAATAATTGACTGACTGACCTCTCTGCGCGGTACTAATGAACTGACTTCCCACTACTCTCGAAAAGGGATTTTTATGCTCGCCAGCCTCCGCCATTAATTGTTGGCACGTGTCGCCTTGCGGGGGGAGGTGGTGAGGGGGTAGGACGCAGAACAATGCCTTTCAAAACACATGTCCTGGTTCCTGAAGATTGTGGGCGTTGGGGGGGGGTAGTACCTCGCCCCTAGCTTACTCTCGTCAGCTATTTCTTCGGTGCGTTTCCACATTGTCCTGTGGTTAGCTAAGGGAGGGGGAGGGGTGTGTTCTCGGCACAATTATCCAGCTNGAGGGGGAGGGGTGTGTTCTCGGCACAATTATCCAGCTCGTAAGCTATTTCTGCTGCGGTGCGTGTATTTTGAATTCAGGCGAAATACACATGATTATTTGGTGATATCCCGTGAAACCTCTGCGCTCCACNTGGCTGTGGGCCAGCGTCGCTCTACTATTCCTAAACCATCACACAACAACTGTTCACTCCTTCCGCCACTTTTATAACGCCAAGTCAGTGTAACCATGTGTTGGTTGGACATTTCCGCTGTAACACAAAATATTTGGTTCTTCCTGTTAATTTTAGCATAATACAACTTTTGTTTGCGGCAACATTAATTAGAGGCTTTGTTAAAATTAACACTTCAACAGTATGTTTGCATTACAGTCATATAATACTTTGTAAATGGTTAGCATTAAGTAACTTTGTCACAAAATTATTAATGCTACTACAACATAAACGATTAAAGAAATACCTCAATAGTAATTTTTTGTTGCAGCAACATTATACTTTTTTCTGTTAGGTTGGTAAGGCAACCTTTCTTCATACACTAGGAGTTGGCTGATAACGTGTTTAGTACTTATGTAAACAATTTCTTGAGGCGGAGTGTACACATAATGAGGCTAGAGATGGTGACACAAGATCCCACTCATATGCAAATAAAAGGACTGTTAAGGAATTTATTGAATCTCTAACACATGTAGAGCAAAATTACTGTTGCGGAAAGAAAATACACTGATAGTACCTACAAAGTGATCTTTCTGTGGAAACGTCCTGAGAACCTTAAAGTGAACTACATATATTTCCACACAGCTTTTGTAGATGAATACAACATTGTATTTGGCTCACCTGCCACCGATGTTAGCTCATTTTGTCTTTCGACTGAGGAGACCATAAAACATACACAGTATCTCCAANTGGCTCACCTGCCACCGATGTTAGCTCATTTTGTCTTTCGACTGAGGAGACCATAAAACATACACAGTATCTCCAAAAACGGAATGGACTTCAGATTGAACTGAATCATAAGCTCAAAGAAAATTCATTCTACAGTGCTCTCCATGATGATTTAGTTGGGGAAAAGATACTAAGATTTGTTTGCGAAAAAAACTTAATACTTCCTAAACTGCCTGATCATTCATCGTTTTATTTAAGGCAACCATAACTTTTCAATTGCACAGTGTGCGAGAGTACTTCAAATGCTTCTCAAAATAAGGACACCATTTTGTTACACGTGGCTAGAAAATTAATATACCAAGGGATCTTGTCAGATAGCATCTTGTGTTTATTACCATCTTTGTAACACTGAATTGAAAGGCACACACAAATAAAGTTCATGGCAAACGGTTGTGATGGCCAAAACAAAAATCACTAAATGGTAGGATTGCTTTGCTCATGGTTAGCTCGAAAAACCCCAAGAAATATAAAAACTATTATTATGCTTTTTCCAGTTGTTGGTCACTCATACATAACTCCAGACCAAAAGCTTAGTCGACTATAAAAGAAAATTAAATAAAAAAGTGTCATCGTGAATCCAGCTGCCTATGAAAAAATTATCTCGCAGTTTGGTACAGTATTAAAAATGGAAACTGATGTCCAAGTTCCTGCCTGGAAGTCAGCAGTTAGAGATATATAAAAGCCCCCTTCTACATGGCATTTTCAGTTCAAACCATGTAAAAGGATCATCATCAAAAATACAGCAACAGGCTCAGTAACTGTTGAAGTGGAGCAGAATTACAACGCATATGTAGCGATTGAATAAAGTATCTGCAAAAGACGGAAGTCATTAATGGAAACTAAGGCCTTAGTCATTGAGAGGGGTGTACAGGTCAAGGTGGAAAAAATAACTGATGTTACAAGAATTTTACGTGGCCACTACGGGCCTAACTGAGAGAGCTTTGACGACCTTGTATTTTACAAAAACCTAAAACTTCAGCAAAATGAATATGGACGACCAGATGATGAAGAGTCTGATGTAGGCGAGCTACCAGACCCAGATACCGAAACAATGATCAGCATATAGTAAAAAGTTAGAGAGATTTTTGTGTGCCAAAACGATGGTTAAGGGTTTGTTTGTGATTTGTTTACTTTGTTTTGTTTACCTAGGTGTTTGTATTATTATTATTATGTTATATGTGACTACTCTGAGTGCAGTAGTAACTGTGTTGCAATGTTGTCATAATTATCTATTTGCCAAGATGTTTGGTTTAGGGCTTATTTGTGAATGTTTATTTTGTTTATTTTTTTTTCTGAAAATGGTATATTGTGTTATCAGTAAGCACTGTGCATAATAGTCCCTATGTGCTCTATTAATTTGTGTGACACCTTTGAAAATGTGCTTTAATAATAATAATAAATAAAATCAGCCGACTCTAAGATGTTTTATTTTATCACATAACCACCTATGGTTCCAAAACCCGTTATGCCCTACTAACAGAAACAATGTTAAGTCCAGTCTAAAAAAGTGAAATTACACAAAAACTCTCACAAAATGATTTCAGCACTCTATGTAGACCAAAAGAGGTTAATGAACTGTAGGCATAGAAAAAATTAATAGTATTAAATGGGAGTTAGGAAACTGTTTTTTTGCTGTTTCTGTAAAAACATTTTTGAATGACTTAACAGGATTTGGAAATGGGCGACTCGTATTTATTTACGAAGTGTTCTAGCTTTCACCAGGTTTTGGGTCGTTCGGCCCCACTGTGCTTCGTTGAGCTCGTTGCTTACATTAGATAAAGGAACGTTGGACGGCGAAACAGGACGGGAAAACGTGACTGTCTGTGGCTAATGCTGCACATCTATGTTGCAGAAAGTTGACACATGGCTTACACTATAAATATTATGACTTAATTATTCATTATTTTTCAAGGTAATGCTGGATTTATGGGATCTAAGACGCCATGGCGCTGGTTAAACAGAAGTGCAATGTGTGTAGGGAAATACTAAAGAATTACATATATAAACTTATATATTACAAATTCAGTTTTACAAGATTATAGGTCATGTAAACGACTCCACAACACGTGGTATATGTAATTTTAAGTAACATAGTGTGGAATAAGATTAACTGTCAAAATGCGCTATCTGGCGTGGACTGTTATTTCAAGTTCTGGCTTGTGTTCAGGAATGACTGGTGTACAGGTTGCATTCCTTGCAGTGGGAAAACAGGACTGGAAAATCAGTACTTGAATTGCATTTTCTACACAGTATCAGGGTTCTTTGCAATGAGCTTGCCTGTGGCAACACAAATTCACTCCAGCATGTGGAAGTATAGGGTCAAACAAATATTTAGGTATGATTTTTTGGTATGTGTAAAACTNCAAGATTATAGGTCATGTAAACGACTCCACAACACGTGGTATATGTAATTTTAAGTAACATAGTGTGGAATAAGAGTAACTGTCAAAATGCGCTATCTGGCGTGGACTGTTATTTCAAGTTCCGGCTTGTGTTCAGGAATGACTGGTGTACAGGTTGCATTCCTTGCAGTGGGAAAACAGAACTGGAAAATCAGTACTTGAATTGCATTTTCTACACAGTATCAGGGTTCTTTGCAATGAGCTTGCCTGTGGCAGCACAAATTCACTCCAGCATGTGGAAGTATAGGGTCAAACAAATATTTAGGTATGATTTTTTGGTATGTGTAAAACTNCACAAATTCACTCCAGCATGTGGAAGTATAGGGTCAAACAAATATTTAGGTATGATTTTTTGGTATGTGTAAAACTAGTGTATGTAGCTTCAGGATTACTCAAGGCTACAATTCCCGGCGTGGTCGCTCCCGGATATTCGCATGTGGGAATCGTGCCGGACGATGCCGCTGGTCGGCGTGTTTTTCGGGGATCTCCCGTTTCCCCCGCCATTTCATTCCGACTCTGCTTCATACTCACCTCGCTTCACCCTCATCGAATCTTAAGACCTCAATGTTAAGATCCGCCCCAAATGTCTCCACTCCACTCAAGGCTATTACCATTTCGAATACTCAAGAATGGCACGCAAGACATTTCCTTGACGCACTGTAAGTTTCGCGATGAGAAGAAAATTGTGGGTGAAGTTATGCAGTTCCCATGAAACTAGATTCCAATCCAGCAGGCTTATAATGGTTTTTCTGTATGATATGATGTCACCAAGGGATGTAGTGCTTTTCTACACAACTTTATATTTAAAGTCTAACAAGTCAGTATAATGCAGTTTCTTAACGACTCTGTTCCTCGATAGAACACTCACTCAATAAACAAAAGGTTCAGTATAATTAATTATGGTGCAAATGTATCGAAAATAAAATAATATGCTTCTGGATGGCTTTCTTTCTTAAACTAAGCGAAGCACTAACCTGCTGGAGTAGGCGTAAGAAGCTGATATTTTAAGATTTGTATTAATTAATTAATGGAATTNAAGCGAAGCACTAACCTGCTGGAGTAGGCGTAAGAAGCTGATATTTTAAGATTTGTATTAATTAATTAATGGAATTTTAACATCCAACTTTTCTTTCTTTAGGCTACATAGAGAACGGCTTGCATACTACAGTGTGACAAAGGTATTCCTGCAAAGGGCACACACGTCTCTGTCATTTCTTGGATAGGAACTCAGAATCCCTTCCACCATAAACTTGCATGTAACCAACTATACATCGAAGATTATCATCAGTACCTTCATTGTTTTTCTATCTTGCTATGTTTGTATTGCTGAGCTGTTGTAACGATATTTAGTGCCCAATACATGTCGTTTTACCAAGGAACAAAAGTCTCTCTATGGATGGCTTGTTGATTTGATTCTAAAATGTCTCTTATCTCTCACCCACTGATGGACTGGAACATAAAACTGAGCTTCTTATGACAAAACTATATTTCTGAATCAAATCAATTTTGAAAAAATACTAAACAAATTTTATTTCAGACATAAGTTAGAATGTGCTCATATGGCACTCTGGNATATTTCTGAATCAAATCAATTTTGAAAAAATACTAAACAAATTTTATTTCAGACATAAGTTAGAATGTGCTCATATGGCACTCTGGACTACAGGCTTTATGACATAATTACAACTGTTTTTACTTTAGTCAATCAGGGTGAGAAGGAGGGTTATATTGCTTCACACTTTCTGAGGGTAAATTACCATATATTTTACATCAACAGTGATTTCCGATGTATTATACATAATATATTACACATGATAGATACATGTAATTTTAATTAGTTTAAGTTACGAAAAATGACATTAATGTGTGTAAAATAAAACAAACCATTTAAATTACACATATATACACTTTAAAAATGATGGAATGTACACTTTGCATTATATTTAACGCGTAAAATTAATTTTACATCACGAATAATTTGAAATAACTTGTCACTAACTTGATGAAAAACGTTTCGTACTTATGTAGTAGCAATATAGCTATTGTTTCTTTGATGTCGGCAATGAAATAAAGTCACAAATTTCCATATTAACGACCCAACGCACAGCACCGGAAAATCACGAGACTAAGCGACTGTCAGAAATCGAACAATAAACCATTCACTTAGACTTTGGAAACACCACACACACGTTTATAATGCAGTACCTAAATATGTAATGATAGATACAAAGAAGATCCCAGAAATGGCGCAATGTAAGAACGCACTGACATATTCTGGTTAATGTCGAAACTGTAAACTAGTTTTATGCATAATGAATGAAACAGAGACTGAAGCTCTAGTTGATGAATCAGTTCATGTTGTCGGCCGTCAAGGTCAGCGTAGTGAGTACACTTCGGCGGTTCGGGTTGACACCAAGATTCTCCCAGTTTATCCAGGACAGTCGGGCGGTCAGATCTGAAAATAGCACAAGAAACACACTTCACAGCAGCTGTATTATAAATTAAAATGCACAAAGGCACCTCAAAAATAGAATGATAAAATACAAGACTAAGTAGTGTCAAGAAAAATAATAAGACGCGACAGTCAGCAAAAGTAAGGACCCTTTGGAGAAAAAGAAAACTAGTTATAATTTCTTTAACAAAAGCTGGATTTGAGGAACTGAAATTAAATACATAATATCAGCATTCCATACCCTTCTAAAAAAGTAACTTATTTTCTACTAGACTGTTTAATGGTTGGGTAACACTACAGTCACTGTGCTGCCTAGCAAATAAAACCAAATAAAACATGTTTTATACCTTAGCATTAGACGTTTACTATTTATTTAATCGAAAAATATGCCACTTAAAAATAATTTCCGTATATAAATACTAAAATCGTGCTTTATTTAAGTAACCAAAATATTTTATTACTAAAGTACTCCAATGGGGTTATTCAAATATGGTTTTTAAATCATGCTGTTTTTCACATAAAAGCAGACAAATGGAGAATAGTTCAAGAGTAATCTGCAGTATTCAGGGAGGCCCAGAATTATTTGCATCCAACTGTGCATACTCTCCGTGCCATCCATTCGTTTAATTACAAGTACTAGGGTTTTTTTTTAGTTTACTTTGTTTATTACTGACAATCCCCACTATGAAATGCTTTTTTTTACTTATACATATTTGATAGAACAGTTTATCTTGGCTTTTGTGTTTGTGCACTTCTGTGTCACATTCTGGGATTTATGCGACCTATAATAAAGCTCTAGTCCGAAATAACAGTTCCTTCAGTAGAACCTCGTGATTGCAGTGGGCTCCGAGCTACTTTACTGGAAACTTCACGTGGAAATCTTGAGGTCATACCGTTGGTGGAACTCCAGACATCGCTGACTCTGCCTCCGCTCCTCATGAGACACCTTTACTGATCGCGACCAACGAAGACATGGCATGTGATATAGTACTAAGTTAGCAATACGATAACACGCCGTTTGGGAATAACACAGTTAGCTTTCATTGGGAGGGGACGTTATAAGATAATTAATTTATCATATTTGAACACTAAAATCTTGAACCTGAAACAATGAGTTTCGACGCCACGAAACGTGAATGTACGCAGGTTCTGTGTGGCTTACGATCGCCCCAGAATGAATTGGTAGAAAATTCAATTAGGAGGAGCAGAGCAATTACACTGCAATTGGGTCCTGTTGCACTTCCGTCCTGAGTAAATCTAGTATAACAGATGCATCCTTGGATCATGACATATGTCAAGTGGTGCTCATGATCATTATCAAACTATAGAATATATAATCCGGTAACTGGCTACCTTGATTACTATGTAATATTTTTCATTATGTTGAATTTTTACTTACTAAATTCTAATAGTAAAAATACATAATAAATATAAGACAATTGTGTACTCGTGTGTACCGTTTTGCATTCTTTCTTTTGTATGTGGTGTTTGCTAACCTGGAGTATTTGTGGAGAAGATTTTCACTAAGAAGGACATTACAGAGTTATTGTTCTGTATCGTGCATAATTAAGAAATGGCGATATATTTGTATATGCATGCACTATTAAAAGAAAGATTCTTGTGGACGCAAAAACCAAACCGCACTACCCTAACCGTGACGTTGGCCGAAGCAAGCGAGATAACTTACTGTAGGTTTTATAAAGAAATACTCCGGATCACTTGAATAATCTATTTATTAGTTTTAAGAAAGAAAAATATAATTTCAACAAGGCACATAGCGCCATGACACTCCAACGGTAGCTTGATAGCTAATCATTTGTTTACAGTGTTGCCATCTTAAAAATTATAACAAACTTTTAATATTGCATTGTATATTATATTACAACACTCACCCTCAATGCAATCTTTACCTAAATTTTANTATAACAAACTTTTAATATTGCATTGTATATTATATTACAACACTCACCCTCAATGCAATCTTTACCTAAATTTTACACAAATAAATTTACATGGTTACTCCACACTGATTAGTGAATTTAAAAATTAACTCTTTGTTTAGGGCTTTTGTAAACATATCAGCTAACTGTTCTTCAGTTTTTACATATTTCAGAGACACTCTACCTTTTATTATTAGTTCTTTAATATAGTGAAATCTAATATCGATATGTTTTAACCGCTTGACACTACTTGTATTTGCAACCGATATTGCGGACTGGTTGTCACAAAAAATTGTAGTCGGGTCAACAATTTTTACCCTAAAATCATTTAACAAATTTTGTAACCAACATGCTTCACTAGCTGCCATACTAATTGCTATGTATTCAGACTCAGTTGATGAGAGACTTACAGA
>NQII01004506.1:90239-115780 GCA_002778355.1 Clitarchus hookeri
GATTAGGTGTCTGGGCCCATAACCTGTAGGTTTTATAAAGAAATACTCCGGATCACTTGAATAATCTATTTATTAGTTTTAAGAAAGAACAATATAATTTCAACAAGGCACATAGCGCCATGACACTCCAACGGTAGCTTGATAGCTAATCATTTGTTTACAGTGTTGCCATCTTAAAAATATAACAAACTTTTAATATTGCATTGTATATTATATTACAACACTTACAGTACATACTTAAGAAGTTATTAACATGCACACTGCACTGGGGGATTATGGGAGAGACTGAATCAATGGCATCGCTCCCTCCACTAGAATGATGTCCCCCCTCCCCCAACATTCTGGTTGTTACTCAAATTACAGGAATTATAGTAATCCCTCTTCTTCTATTGTGGAGTTCTGACTCCACTGATAAAAGATCCACGACCTCTCTCTTTACCCACCAGTTATTTATTTTTGATGTGTGGTTNTTACCCACCAGTTATTTATTTTTGATGTGTGGTTACCTGCTGAGTTAACTACAGTCGTTTATGTTGGCACATTATTAGATTTTGGTACTCTTTGAGGGGTAGGCATAGCTATGATTGTGGACATTGCTGCAAAATTCTTCTCCATAGTAATGTCCGCTCCTTTTCATACATTGCCGTTCGTGTGGGGCTCAGTAGTGATGCACATTATACCCGTCCCTACCTTAGACCTTCGGTACGACACGTTATATAGTATGTAAGGGAAAGGATCGTCGAAAGTGAACAGGATCGCGTAACATGTAAGTTAACCAGTAACCTCACAGCTACAGTGACAGTGATACACCTATCCTATGATATTTCATTGTTGTAATACACGTCTTTTGGATATGAAAATTGAGCGTATTGGTGAATAAATGTATTTACAATCATACAAAAATACAAAAGGCAAATATCGTCACAAAATAATATTAAAATTTACAACAAATAACTACAAACATTTAGGTTAAGATGTACACCACGATGCAAATGGTACAGTCTTCATATTCCCTGTAGTCGAAGGGTATGTGTTGATAGTTAGTACTTAGTGTAACGATCACAGTTTTTTAATTTCCTTAAGCCTATCTGGCATACATCGAATCAACCTTTCACAATAAGAGGGCTCAATCGTATCCCCTTCGTTTGAAGAGCAATTTTGAGGTCATTCCGGTTAGATATGAAATGTTTGCGGATGTTTTATTTTAACACACTCCACAAATTTTTAATGAGAATTATGTCTGGGGACTGTGGAAGGGTATCGAGTACATGGTGGTAATCATAGAGTAACCAAATGCGTACCTTATGGGCTTTATGTTTCGGGTCGTTGTCCTGGTAGAACGTGAAACAATACCGCAAGTCCAATTTCTCTGCACTCGGTGTCAGTTCTTTCCTCATTATGTACAAATACATATCTTGATCCATAGTACTATCTATGAAATTGAGTTTCCCCACACCCGAAGACGCCATACAACCCTATACCAACAGTGACCCACCCCCGTGTTTCACCGTTGGCCGAAGATTTCCTTCTACAAGCTCTGTGTTTGGCTTACGCCAAATACTGACCTTCCCATCCAATGCAAACACATTGAATTTACTTTCATCGGCAAATATTACTGTTTTCCAGTAGTCAGAAGATTGATCAGCGTGACCTGTGGCAAACTGGAACCTTTGTTCTTCTTGTTGATGTATGGTTTATTGCGCGCTACTCGACCATTGAAATCCTCTCTACGACGGACTCTCCTCGCGGTTTCTGGGCAGGCTTTTTTTCCCCAAGCTACTTCTTTATTTCACGTCGAATCCATCGCTCGTCTGATGCCGTGAATATTTTTCTGGAACTACGCTTCTCTTTGTTATCTATTCTACTGTACTGACGAAAGCGACGAACGATATTTTGCACATGAGAATGATCGCGATTCACAATTTTGCCGATCTCACGCAGAGATTTACCCCTTTGGTAATGCAAAACTACCAGCTTTCTCACTGCCACAGACGTCTGACCTCTTTCACGTTCCATGTTGATCTGCGAAAGCTTACTTGAATGTAATGCTNGCGCCATTACACTCCAACGGTAGCTTGATAGCTAATCATTTGTTTACAGTGTTGCCATCTTAAAAATATAACAAAGTTTTAATATTGCATTGTATATTATATTACAACACTTACAGTACATACTTAAGAAGTTATTAACATGCACACTGCACTGGGGGATTATGGGAGAGACTGAATCAATGGCATCGCTCCCTCCACTAGAATGATGTTCCCCCCAACATGCTGGTTGTTACTCAAATTACAGGAATTATAGTAATCCCTCTTCTTCTATTGTGGAGTTCTGGCTCCACTAATAAAAGATCCTCGACCTCTCTCTTTACCCACCAGTTATTTATTTTTGATGTGTGGTTACCTGCTGAGTTAACTACAGTCGTTTCTGTTGGCACATTATTAGATTTTGGTACTCTTTGAGGGGTAGGCATAGCTATGATTGTGGACATTGCTGCAAAATTCTTCTCCATAGTAATGTCCGCTCCTTTTCATACATTGCCGTTCGTGTGGGGCTCAGTAGTGATGCACATTATACCCGTCCCTACCTTAGACCTTCGGTACGACACGTTATATAGTATGTAAGGGAAAGGATCGTCGAAAGTGAACAGGATCGCGTAACATGTAAGTTAACCAGTAACCTCACAGCTACAGTGACAGTGATACACCTATCCTATGATATTTCATTGTTGTAATACACGTATTTTGGATATGAAAATTGAGCGTATTGGTGAATAAATGTATTTACAATCATACAAAAAATACAAAAAGCAAATATCGTCACAAAATAGTATTAAAATTTACAACAAATAACTACAAACCTTTAGGTTAAGATGTACACCACGATGCAAATAGTACAGTCTTTATATTCCCTGTAGTCGAAGGGTATGTGTTGATAGTTAGTACTTAGTGTAACGATCACAGTTTTTTAATTTCCTTAAGCCTATCTGGCATACATCGAATCAACCTTTCACAATAAGAGGGCTCAGTCGTATCCCCTTCGTTTGAAGTGCAATTTTGAGGTCACTCCGGTTAGATATGAGATGTTTGCGGATGTTTTATTTTAACACACTCCACAAATTTTCAATGAGAATTATGTCTGGGGACTGTGGAAGGGTATCGAGTACATGGTGGTAATCATAGAGTAACCAAATGCGTACCTTATGGGCTTTATGTTTCGGGTCGTTGTCCTGGTAGAACGTGAAACAATACCGCAAGTCCAATTTCTCTGCACTCGGTGTCAGTTCTTTCCTCATTATGTACAAATACATATCTTGATCCATAGTACTATCTATGAAATTGAGTTTCCCCACACCCGAAGACGCCATACAACCCTATACCAACAGTGACCCACCCCCGTGTTTCACCGTTGGCCGAAGATTTCCTTCTACAAGCTCCGTGTTTGGCTTACGCCAAATACTGACCTTCCCATCCGATGCAAACACATTGAATTTACTTTCATCGGTAAATATTACTGTTTTCCAGTAGTCAGAAGATTGATCAGCGTGACCTGTGGCAAACTGGAACCTTTGTTCTTCTTGTTGATGTATGGTTTATTGCGCGCTACTCGACCATTGAAATCCTCTCTACGACGGACTCTCCTCGCGGTTTCTGGGCAGGCTTTTTTCCCCAAGCTACTTCTTTATTTCACGTCGAATCCATCGCTCGTCTGATGCAGTGAATATTTTTCTGGAACTACGCTTCTCTTTGTTATCTATTCTACTGTACTGACGAAAGCGACGAACGATATTTTGCACATGAGAATGATCGCGATTCACAATTTTGCCGATCTCACGCAGAGATTTACCCCTTTGGTAATGCAAAACTACCAACTTTCTCACTGCCACAGACGTCTGACCTCTTTCACGTTCCATGTTGATCTGCGAAAGCTTACTTGAATGTAATGCTTGCCTTCGTGCACAAAACGAAGGTACGCGTGATTCAGAATGCGTGAGCTCGACATGGGGGGCATGTATTGGGCAGTGCACCACTTTCACTGTGGTGTTCAATCTGCAGTTTTTTTTAGTGTTTTCCATTTTACGCAGATATAATCATAGAAATGATGCGTATATTTAGAGACCCTAAAAGCTGGATATGTAATGCATTAAATAAAATTATTTACCAGTAATTTTAATTAAGAGGGAATATTCATTTCCAATCTAATGTCAGTTCATACTAGGTGTGCCACTTTCACCATAACTGTAGATGGATGGCGTATGCGCTGAAGCGACTAACATTTACGCCATCCTTCATGGTGGCGCGGCGTTTATTCCAGGAAGTGCTGTAATCGAGAAGCGGGCTCGCACGTTGTCTAAACTATCGCTATTCCTGCTACACACTATATAAAAAATGCTATAAAATATACTTTTGAAAATAAAAAGAAGTCACTTCCTTAACTGCATTGTCAGTTTGCGGTTTATTGAGTACTTTTGGAAGCCCTCATGCTGTATCCTTCTGCCACATGTGCAATTTATATTGCCATGGGCTAAATGACTTCATTCACGCTTCAGTCAAGTGAAAACGTGGGATTTTTATAAACACACATGTGTTACTAATGTACCGATTCGTACTCTAATGCACATCAAAAATCGCTACTTGATTTGACGTAAATTGAAACATTACATTTGCCATGTAACGTCAAGACCTAGAACTATTCTGCTTATTTCATTGGCAACTTAACTGAGTACCTGCACGCCAGTGTTTACAATAGCATACGTATATACAGTTAATGGGCAGTGATCTTTTAGAAAGTCAATTTATTNAGTGAAAACGTGGGATTTTTATAAACACACATGTGTTACTAATGTACCGATTCGTACTCTAATGCACATCAAAAATCGCTACTTGATTTGACGTAAATTGAAACATTACATTTGCAATGTAACGTCAAGACCTAGAACTATTCTGCTTATTTCATTGGCAACTTAACTGAGCACCTGCACGCCAGTGTTTACAATAGCATACGTATATACAGTTAATGGGCAGTGATCTTTTAGAAAGTCAATTTATTTACCGTGAACAGCATTCTGTATATGTACATACTTTAACGTGCCCACTGACATGCGGGAAGTAACGGCAGATACATTTTAAATAGTAAATTAGTTCTATGTCTTGGCGTTTAAACATTTTGACGTTCATATTGTTGGCTGTCAAAGTTGGTTTCTGTTTGCTCTGTGACACAGAGTAAAAAAATATTGTATGAAGCGCGCAGTATAACCTAACCTAGTTGTGGCAGGAGGACGGGGGAAGGCGCACTGCACTTACCGCTGGTGTTCCACTCGGCGCGCTCCGCGGACTTGATCTCGCCGCGTAGGCACTTCTCGACGTAGGTGAGCGGGTCGTAGTCGACGGTGAGCACCTCACGCAGCAGCGCGATGTACGCTATGGCCAGCCGTAGCGTGTCGATCTTGGACAGCCGCTTCTCGTAGGGGAACGTGGGCACGTGAACCCGCAGCTCGTCGAAAGCCGAGTTGATGCTGCTGAAACGGAAGAACATTGACCTTCAGCCGGCACTGCTCTATATACATATATGTAGGGTTTGACGAGCAGGGGGAGAGACACAACTTATAAACTCCCACGAGGGCTGCAGTAATTACGTGTGAATTAGGTATTAGCGCAGTCTGCAGGTTCCTTNATTAGGTATTAGCGCAGTCTGCAGGTTCCTTATAAATAGGGACACGCTATTTTCGCGAAAGGAATTCCTGTCAAATTGTAACATGTTACATCAGATCCACTTTCGCGACTGGATGGTTTTTAAATGCGACGCATCTTAGGTACTCGCAGACGTCCAGTGCCGGAGTAAACTAATTCCGATTGGCCAGTCAGGTGCCACAACGTGGTCTCACAAAGACACGAGGCCAATGATATAAGGAAATCTGCAAGCACGCACATCTGCGTGGATCTCATTTTGCAGAAATCAGGAGTCCCTACTTATTAATGTCGCTGCCTCGAGTTATAGATAAACCTACACAACCCACTAAATACCAGAATGCAAACGCAGAAAACTATTTGATACAAGCACAACTTAACATATATTTCATTACAAAAAATACCAAGATCGGATTTTACGTCGCACGAGTTTGAAGGAATGCCAAAGGCGACAGGACATCCCGAAGACAGTGGGTCCCGAACCACCAGGTTACTGATTCAATACTCAGAAATGTTTGAGTAATCCATGGGGTTTGGCTCAAACCAACGCCCGTCTGCAACTTCCAGCAACATGAGCGTGATATCTTAGCGACATCGGCCATTGAGGGTGTTACACTTAATAAAGTTACGCATGTTGATGCCCAAAATGAGACTCGAAGATACGATATCTTACACGAAACGCAGGCACTCTTGATACACACACACGCAAACAAACACACACACGCACACATACACACAAGCACGCGCGTAAAATTCACGCTTACACATGCGCACACATCCATACACACACAAACACACACATTTACACAAACGCACACATNCGCGTAAAATTCACGCTTACACATGCGCACACATCCATACACACACAAACACACACATTTACACAAACGCACACATTTACACAAACGCACACATTTGCACAAAAGCACACACAAACGCACACATTTACACAAACGCACACATACACACAAACGCACACATACACACAAACGCACACACGCGCACACGTTTGCTGAGTCCAACAATCACTCAGAATTTATTCGGTGTTTTTGTGTATGGGCTTTGGATGGATACCTAGAAGAAACTTTTGCTGTTTAANCAATCACTCAGAATTTATTCGGTGTTTTTGTGTATGGGCTTTGGATGGATACCTAGAAGAAACTTTTGCTGTTTAAACATTAATTTTAATTTCTCAAATATTCTGAGATTTTGCGTTAATAAAACTGGCAAATAATGAAATTTTGTTGCGGTACTTTCCTAAAACAGTTCTAATTCAGATCTAATGTAAGAAATTGATATTTTTTCATAACCATGAAACACTGGTGGCCTACCAATGAATGACTATGCCATATTAGTGTTTGTAAGCGTTTATTATTGATCTAGGCCATAGAAAATAAATGGAGGGAAGATCTGCGAACCAAAATTCCATCTGTATCAACACACAGCCCAAACCGCTGGACATAAAAACATGAAATTTTAGAGATAGTTTCCCCTTAGGTTTCAAGCACTATTTAAGAAAGGATTTTTCGAAATTCATCCCCTTAGAGAGTGAAAACGGATGAAATTTGTTTTCGAGGACTCCTTATAAATGCATTAACGCGATAAGATAAGATAATTTTTGCTTCGAAAGGCTACCCATATAGAAGACTAAACATTAAAAATTAATTTCAAGATTTTTTGAAATTCAACTCCTTAGAGGGCAAAAAGGGGTAAAAAGTGTTTTCGAAGAGTCCGCAATAGCTCAGTAACCCAGTAAGATATTGTTAAGCTGTTTGCTTTAAAATGTTGGCTATATCAATATACTGNGTCCGCAATAGCTCAGTAACCCAGTAAGATATTGTTAAGCTGTTTGCTTTAAAATGTTGGCTATATCAATATACTGCCTTGAAACTAATATCAAGATTTTCTAAATTCAAATCCACGGGAAAGCAAAAATGTTTCAAATGTGTTTTAGATTAGATGTCATCTACATTACAACATTTCTACATATGTGAAATTNGGGAAAGCAAAAATGTTTCAAATGTGTTTTAGATTAGATGTCATCTACATTACAACATTTCTACATATGTGAAATTTAAACCAACGTGTTTTGAATAACCTATCCAATGAAAAAAGTATGAACAATACTGAAACCTGTCTCTTACTGAGAAAAAAAATATCATTTTCATTACAGTTGCAAAAAAATGTCAGAATTGAGAAGGATTAATAATAAAAAGATTTCGTATACTGCGTGGTCAGTGATATACTTCACGCTGTTCTTTTTCCTTACGTGGTTCTATACAGGCTGTTCGGAAATTTACCCGAAATATTTCGGGAGGTGATTTCCTGTGGAAAATAAGGTAGACATATGTAATGCGACTCATAGTTTAACCCAACTTCTAAATATTGGAAATGGCATGGAATTACACTGCGATTCTCTTGATAATGTTCAGTGTTACCGAGATCCACAACCTTTGAAAAACTCGACGTTAAGACCTTCCGCCTTTATAAAAATTAAAAGTGTGGTCATCCTCTAATTGCATACCATTTTTATCAGTCAAGTTTTGTGCAGTGTTGGTGCTTTGAGCACTACGTCCTACTTAACAAAAAAANATTGCATACCATTTTTATCAGTCAAGTTTTGTGCAGTGTTGGTGCTTTGAGCACTACGTCCTACTTAACAAAAAAAAGGCCCTCTTGTTACCCATCGTTTCCCTTTAAAACTCTCACAAAGGTNGTTACCGAGATCCACAACCTTTGAAAAACTCGACGTTAAGACCTTCCGCCTTTATAAAAATTAAAAGTGTGGTCATCCTCTAATTGCATACCATTTTTATCAGTCAAGTTTTGTGCAGTGTTGGTGCTTTGAGCACTACGTCCTACTTAACAAAAAAAGGCCCTCTTGTTACCCATCGTTTCCCTTTAAAACTCTCACAAAGTTTTCAGCGATGGCGAAACAACGCCTGGCACGTAGGCAATGCTTCTAACTCGCGGATGTAAGCACATCGTGAGCAGCCGATACTGGGCCTACCTAAGTGGGAAATGTAACACGATCATATGTTGTGCATGTGCACTAACATGCCTTATCGCTGTGACCTCGCTTAGACACGCATCAAGGTTGAAGTGAGTCGGTAAGTACCAAAAAAAATGCACATCACAATAATTATTATGATGATAAATGTACATGTTTCCCTTAAGGAGTTTGTCGTGTGTGACAAACGTCCAACGATTGAGGGGTCACTTAGTTTGGGTAATTCTGCTGGTACAAATGACATGCTCTCAGACCACTGCAGCCTGACACACCGTACATCAAATGCATGTCGGCTACATACACCTCGCCCTGCTGTCTACACTGAAGTCCTACACACATGCAGTTCCAGTACACACTTTCTACCACGTTTCCCTACTGATGCTCTCGGGCATAGCCTGCGCAATATTGGTTGCTTACGCCGTGCTTACCTCCGCGCGTATAAGTACTCCCTACGTGCCAGGCATTGTATCGTGGCCGCTGACAAATTTGTGTGCGATCTGAAGGAAAACGGTGGGTCCTGGGCATTTGCAACATGAGGACATTTTTCGTTAAATAGGATGTACTGCTTAACAAGACAGTATCAAAATTATATAAAACTTGAAGGTAAAAAAAAAATGCAATAAGAGGGTGGAAACCCCTATTATTTTATAAAACCGGAAGGTCTTGACATTGTTTTTTTCATATGTTGAAAATATCGAAAACATTTAACATAATTCCGAAAATCGTAGTCTAATTCAACGACGTTTCTTATATTTTGCAATAATTAAATTTTTAAACTCGATTTACAAGGGCGTATATCTCGCTTTGGAGTTGAGCTAGGCTATCAGTTGTATTGTATATGTCTACCTCATTTTCCGACAGGAATAACCTACCGAAATATTTCGGATGAGTTCCCGAATAGTCTGTATATATTAAAAATAATTTTATACCACTGTTAATAACTTCATACATCGTTATCGATGAAGAGTGGGGATATAGTACCCATTCCAATTCCAACTGCACAGTAACCATATTTCAGAACTATAAACTTGCAAATCACCTAGAGAACTGAAAGTACTCTTTATACAGCTATTTACATGGCAATAGTAGTCCGTGTACCACATATAATGTTTACAAAAACACATTCAACTGACTGAGAACCTGCCCAGTATGTCAAAACCAAAAATTTTGCAATGGAAACAACTTTACACAGGACTACATTTAGAACTGTAAAAAAAAGTACACTCGTTTGTGGAATAGACTATAACATGAAAGTTGTACTGCAATTGCTATTTACTTCCAGTTTTCTTCATACAGGTAGTAAATTAATGTATTACCGAAGCAGAAAGCCTTTATTATTATTCATATACATATACAACATGTAAAAAAAATGGTAGATTGAAACATTGGGGATGCGCAGAGAAGTGAAAACTGTGAAGAAAATATCATGACCATTTTGTATTGTGACCATCCGTTTGGTCGCAGTGGCCCCTTGGATCTAGCGTATGATCATGTGTGGATCACTACCACTACGCGAAGAAGATGTTGAACCCTAATGTAGTTGAGAAAATCGACGGTGGGCACTTGTAACATCTTATATAAATCCCACATGTCTAATAAAGCCTTGTCTCTTATTGTGGGCCGCTAGTTCGGCTCTTATGCTTGTACTGTAGAGTGGTGTGCATTAATCTCTACTAACATTACATGATGTGTCACTTGTGTAACTTTACAATGATTTGTTTACTGGCTTTGTCACAGCACTACTGTGTAGCTCGTGCGGTGCCCCACACACGATCAAACGCTAGATTCATGGGACCGCTGATNGCGAAGAAGATGTTGAACCCTAATGTAGTTGAGAAAATCGACGGTGGGCACTTGTAACATCTTATATAAATCCCATATGTCTAATAAAGCCTTGTCTCTTATTGTGGGCCGCTAGTTCGGCTCTTATGCTTGTACTGTAGAGTGGTGTGCATTAATCTCTACTAACATTACATGATGTGTCACTTGTATAACTTTACAATGATTTGTTTACTGACTTTGTCACAGCACTACTGTGTAGCTCGTGCGGTGCCCCACACACGATCAAACGCTAGATTCATGGGACCGCTGATACCAAACGGTTGGCTATAATAAAACAATAAGTTACTTATATTGCTAACGAGCTTACTTTCCTCTGCATTGGTGAAAATAAGTTTTAATTAAGTTCTTAAAGGTTTAGAATGTATGTAGGCTTTGATGTACTGCTGATAGCAATATATCATTATACATAGAACCAGAAATAACTGCAACAGTAGTGAGACAATTACACATCTACACGAGCCTTGCCCGGGACTCTAACCCAGAAAATCTCGTACCATAATCTAGCGTGCAATAAACTGCATTATGCAAGTGGGATTGGGAATGTCAACTTCGAATATAATCATGTAATCAGTATAATGTTTTGAATGATAGGGTTTACTAACCAGAAATATTTACAGGACCATCATTTTGGAAATAAGTGTTATCCATTTAAAACTCGTAAGTTTAAATGGCCTACCGTGGCGCTACTCGTGTTAAGGATTTGGTGTAAATCGGTTGATGGGTTCCAGAGATATGGCATAAAAACTATATTTTGTTATTTGGTGCCATCTTACTACATTGCCTATAGTGAGGTTCTGTATACGACGCTTCTTAATAGATACNCATCTACACGAGCCTTGCCCGGGACTCTAACCCAGAAAATCTCGTACCATAATCTAGCGTGCAATAAACTGCATTTTGCAAGTGGGATTGGGAATGTCAACTTCGAATATAATCATGTAATCAGTATAATGATTTGAATGATAGGGTTTACTAACCAGAAATATTTACAGGACCATCATTTTGGAAATAAGTGTGATCCATTTAAAACTCGTAAGTTTAAATGGCCTACCGTGGCGCTACTCGTGTAAAGTATTTGGTGTAAATCGGTTGATGGGTTCAAGAGATATGGCATAAAAATTATATTTTGTTATTTGGTGCCATCTTACTACATTGCCTATAGTGAGGTTCTGTATACGACGCTTCTTAATAGATACTGTCAGCATACAAAGTTTGGATGAATTTGTTTAAATGGTTTAATTGATATGAAAAACCAGTCTACATTATTTATGTGGCCGCCATTTTGAAAATTAGTGTCTTATCACATTTAAATCATGTAAGTTTACGTGGCCTTCTGTAACACTACTGGTATGCGAAATTTTGTGTAAATTAGTTTAATGGTTCCGGAAATATGGCCAAATGTTCCATTTTCGCACATGGAAATATTTTACAAAAAATCCTGTAAAAGAGGATCTCTGTACGCATGATTTATGCTTCTTATTAATACTGNCCGCCATTTTGAAAATTAGTGTCTTATCACATTTAAATCATGTAAGTTTACGTGGCCTTCTGTAACACTACTGGTGTGCGAAATTTTGTGTAAATTAGTTTAATGGTTCCGGAAATATGGCCAAATGTTCCATTTTCTCACATGGAAATATTTTACAAAAAATCCTGTAAAAGAGGATCTCTGTATGCATGATTTATGCTTCTTATTAATACTGATAGCGTACAAAATTTGGTAGAAGTTTTTGAATTGTTTAACATTTATAACATACAAATCTAATGTATTTATATTAACGTCGTTAAAAAAAAGGCCTGTCGCACCTAAAAGGTGTAGATTTACATGTCTTACTGTAGCACTACTTGCATGTACAATGTGGTGGGAATCGGTTGGTCCTCAAGACATGGCATAAAACCCAAGGTTTTTTATAATGTAACGATATTAATAAATGGAGGACAAAGGTTATGTATTAGTTCATTCAACGATTGTCCTAGAAACTGCCACTATAGGAAGTTAAGTTAGAATTGGTTGCATAGTTTTGTATACCTATATAACATACTAATCTAAAATGTTTATATAGCCACCATTCTGAGAATTGCTGTCTGGTCCACTTAAAACATATACATTAGTATGGCCTACCATGGTATGACTTCTTCGCCAAATTTGGTAAGAATAGGCTCGACTGTTTCCAGAAATTTGACAAAAACTTAATTTTTTTCATGCAGGGTTATATTACAAATTGGCGGGCAAATGAGGATTTCTATAGACACGATTGACGGACGTAATAGATATCGCCAACATACAAAGTTAAGTTGGAATTTGTTTCGTATTTTCGTATATATAGCATGTTAAGCTAAAATATTTATATTTCTGCCATTTTGGAAATAAGTGTCTGACCCACTCAAAACATATAATTTTACATGGATTACTGTAGTGCTACCTGTTTGCCAAATTTGGTAGAAAAAGTGTTTTTTTCTGTAGATATGACATAAAAATTTAATTTTTGTATGATGCTATCTTACAATATGGAGGACAAAAGAGATTTTATGTAGACACATTTTACAGTTGTAATATATACTGCCAACATATAAAGTTAAGATGGAACTTATTACATGGTTTCAATGAAATGGCATACTAAGCTTAAAATATCTATATGGCCGCCATTTTGAAAATATGTGTCTGAATACCATTTTACATCACCTGCCACAGTTTAACTTGTCTGCTAAATTTGGTATATTAATCTCAACGGAATNTGTCTGAATACCATTTTACATCACCTGCCACAGTTTAACTTGTCTGCTAAATTTGGTATATTAATCTCAACGGAAATATACAACTCCTGCGATAAATGATTAATTTAGGAAAACAACCGAATGTGTCGTACGTCGGGTGATTTTAAAAATGTTCCATTCCGAAAGTATTAATACACTGGGAAAGGACTACATATGTCTAAAGCTTTCTCTGACCTGCTCATCACAGTTCAGGCAAGATACCACATGAGCAAACATTCTCGGTACCTGCTACTATAAGTNTGTCTGAATACCATTTTACATCACCTGCCACAGTTTAACTTGTCTGCTAAATTTGGTATATTAATCTCAACGGAATTATACAACTCCTGCGATAAATGATTAATTTAGGAAAACAACGAAATGTGTCGTACATCGGGGGATTTTAAAAATGTTTCATTCCGAAAGTATTAATACACTGGGAAAGGACTACATATGTCTAAAACTTTCTCTGACCTGCTCATCACAGTTCAGGCAAGATACCACATGAGCAAACATTCTCGGTACCTGCTACTATAAGTTACTGTAGCAGAGCGTAGGGAGATCTGAAAAGTTACGGTATGTTGCTGATTTTATTCTATAGTTGTTCGTGATCATTTAAGAAGCATTTTTTTAAAAAGCGCTGCTAAACATCTACTTTTATAAGAGTATTATATATTTCAGCATTATGTGGAATTAACATTGCCATGGAACTGCTCATTTTATTCATGTGTCGTTAAAGTGAAACTGAACAAATTTAAATATTACGTTTTTAATACGACTTAAAATATCGAACCATTTTTCATAAATTGCTGCCAGCGTTATTTAGAGCATGCAGGTGAGCGTGTCCGTTGAAATATATGCTGTTAGGAACATGAAGGTTTTTCAAAGGTCGGTTTTGGAAGTGCTCTGTTTAACTGTAAAGCAGCTATAATTGAGAACACGTGATGAGAGATAGTAAATCCGGCAGAACAAAATTACCGCCAAGTTTTACGGTATGTCGGCTTTCAAATGTGTTGCGACATTATATAGTAGAGATCAATGTCTCTGCTAGACTCGGCAACCTTTTCTCCGTGGACCACCGTTGCTTAATTACAAGTTAATGAATGCCAAATTTTGATCTACAAATAATTCTCACTTCAGTTTTTGAATTTAGTTACTTCAATAATTCATCTGAAAATTCAGTTTATTTTTATTTGCCTGACCTGAAAACCCAACGTGTATTAAAAACCAGTGACTTGAAGCATTCAGGTTTACCGAAAATTTGTATAAGTCACGTGAAAATATGCAAAAAAGCGTTACTGGAGTAACTGACAGGCTTTCAAAGATGCCTGTTGAGATTGTTTTCCACGGATTAATATTCAGAGATAACCACGCACCAGCACATTCACGTGAACAGGATATCAAGCCTTGTAACAACGGGGTTAAATAACGCCAGATAACTGTAAAAAATCACCAGCTCTTAGGTTATACTCCGCTAGCGCAAGAAAAAAAACTGGGCAACGCAATAAACATATTTTTACACCTGCTTGACTACGTAAGTAAACAATACTTATCGTTGCGGCAATATTTCTTCAAAGAACTATTAAATTATTCAAGTTGTTAGAATGTTTAATTAGGAGCAAAATTATTGTACGTAACTCAACTTACTGTGTCGCTGAATAGTCGTCAGGTGGATGAACATGTGTCTACAAGTACCCCTTAAACAGGATGAAAGAAAAACATCTACAATATCTCCAGTTAAAGAACAAGCAAATGCCGGTTTAAAGACAATGAATTTATTGCAGAGTGATATAGAGGTTTTGAGAGTTGATGACTGTGAAGTGAGTTGAGTATGGAGCAGCAATGTAATGCAAGGTCAGGGGAAACGGGAGATCCCCGAGAAAACCGTCAAACCAGCGGCATCGTTCGACATGATTCCCAAATGCGAAAATCTGGGAGCAGTCCCGCCGGGAATCGAGCCCGGTTCGCCTTGGTGGGAGGCGAGTTGTCTGATCACTATACCACCGCGGCCCCCAATGCACTTATAAACTATAGACGTTATCGAACAAACAAAGCACGCGGGAAGATGCGATAATAGCAGACACAAATGCATGTACATGTAATTCGTTATTACGATGACCATTGTGAAATTGTTTTGAACCGAGTAAGTAGACACAAACATGAAATAAGTGCTTGCCAAATGTGTGTTTCCAAGGAATCATTTAATCAAATTTCCTCTACTACTGGTGCAAAACCACATTTTTTCAAAGGGACACTGTATATATTTTCTTTAGTGTCATACTTCACCGTCAAATTTAGAGTAATATACTTACCCTGAAGTTAAAAACTGAACATATAATTTGTTTTTAAAAAAACGTTTTGCTATTTGGTTCTACCATGTAAATATCCACGATACGTGTTCGGTACACCTGAATGACGAGGTTTGAGGAAGAATATTAAGATTTTAGCAGTGACTTAAGGCGAGGCCAAAGATGGTTAGAATGATGCATCTTATCACTTGATATGATAAGGACGCCAAGCAAGACCTCTAATACGAAATTCGGAGCGAGGGATCTGTGCAACTGTGTCGGAAGGAGGGCGTTTCGCCTCACATTTTGAGGCGTGGATGGTGGCCTCCCTGAGAGACAGACCTCAGCATTCTCTTGCGCTCCCGGATGTTCGCGGCATGCCTCTGGATGCGGTAGGGGCTTCCGCTAGGATAGAAGGCGTCTTCCGCACCCTCCAACGACCCCTGAGGTTCATCTGGAACAACACACGCGAACTTCACGCTTCGACTGCCGAATTGTATCTTGTATAATAGCTTAGCTAAATAACTTTGATGTACTTTGATTATAAACAGGCCTAAAATTTTGACCCATCATTAGCTAAGTGCTCGTATTCCTTTTACCCGAATTTGGAGACCAGGAGTAATAAAATGAGAAAATTTGCGGACAAATCTCCACATGGGGTAAAAAATCTAACTACAGTGTTGGTAGGAACTTTACGGACATCCTATAGCAGGCCAACAGTCATTTAATTTTTCCCGGCTGCGGCCAAGTGACGGCTACTAATCTTTTATAAGGAAAACAACTCGAAGCTACATACTTCGCATGCTGCTTTATTTATGGCATTATAAGTAATATTAAATTTTTTGTGTTAATTACGAATTGTGGCCTTTACGAGTTTGCGATTGCGCAGAGTAAGAGAGGTCTTCCTTAAAACTGCACAGTTTACGGAAAACTTGCTGGCTAGTTCTCAATATTCCACCATTTTCAAAAATTTTCGGCATAAGTGTTGGAGACCAAGTATGAAAATGTCCAGGCTTTATGAAATGTAATCCATTGGCGAACTGCTGTTACAAAAATATTAAAGGTAAGTTAGCTTTTTTTTTTTTTTTTTTTTAATATGCCTGCAGCAAACTTGAATTCATTTGAATTGTGAGAGTAGCAGGAGTGGCGGAAACGTGAGCCCAGGGTTGCTCGCCGCAGCTGCCACATTCCGCACAGCTGTAGCATATCAGCCCACAGTTTTCCACTGCAAGCAGATACTTCCCACTATAACGGAGTTTTTCCCGTCGGGGCGGGGGTGGATCTGTCCCCTATGTGCACGCCGCTTGATAACAATATTATGCCTTTTGTCTTAGCACCGCGCGCGCGCCGTAACCCGATACGAGTCCGAACTGCTGCTGGGAGGCAACGCACAGGCTGCGGGACGTCACAATAGCTGGCTCCATTAACCCGGCCTCTGTCGTCGCACCATTCTCTTCCACAACTCGTATTTAATTACATAGATTTTAAGGCGAATGAAACCGCTCACCATTTACTGTATGTACTATGTTTGGAAGGGAAAACGTGTGCTGGTTGTATTTCTGTGCCGCGACCTTTTTAATCGACGAGATATAAAAATGATGATGTTTCGATTATGGCTAACTGTAACGTTTTCATTCAAGTGGAATGAAACTGAGGCACGAGACAGATGTTTAGTTTGAAAATGTCTTCAATTCTTAAAAAAATCAGATTTATAATACTATGGTGGGTTTAGACGTTAGACGACAAGGAATTAAGTTTTGGTTTTAGTGAATAAAATATTTTTAAACAAACTATTTGAAAAAAAAAATAATAAGTGAAAATATGCTGTACTTATACATATTTTCCATTTTGAAAAATCAAGTAATAACCATTATTGTTATCAGTCATTTTTTGTCATGTGAGATACTTATAAAAAATAGTTCTAAGTTTACGACAACATCGTACTGTTATGAATTTCATACTTCGGATGAAATATTGGAAATACATCTTACGAGTGCATTTCCTTAGCCATTACAAACATGGCACTATATGTTCACAGTAAAAAAAAAAAATGTTTTTTTTTCGATAACAGAATAACATATCTCAAATCGATGTGTATTTTACTTTTATCTCGTACTATGAGAGGGAGACTTTAACACTGGTCGTATGTTCCTGAGGCACTTCTTCAATACTTGCAATTTTGACTATTGTATTAATTATAACACCTATAAAATTATAGCTATCAATGTACTAATTATAATTCTACAAAATCTCTACGTGCAAATCTACGAGGATTGTATAACTCCTTGGAAATGTTAATTCTTATTCATTATTACGCTTAACTTTTTATAGGAATTTTTTTCCTATATTGTTATTTCTGCATGCGTGAGTCATACAATATCAGTTCTATTTGCATATAAGTAACACTCTTCATGCGGTAGTTTGATAACTTAAAAACTAAGGAAGTATAACTTGGGACCTACCGTGCTACTTTGGTAAAAAAAAACTTCCATCTAAAATGTACAAAAACAATTGAGATGCTACTAATTAATTCCTAATTTTGTCAACAGAAAATTTCTGGAATTTTAAACCTTTTCCTCGCATTTTCATTTAGTGCGTGTTTTTTTCGTGAGGCGATTTGTTATCGCCGTTAAAAAAATTAACGTTCGTTTGCGCAAGTTAAATACGTAAATACCAATTTATTATATAATTTTGAAGGCTTTTCAATAACCAAACATTTATTTCTATGTTTTATTATATTGTATGGTTTCGTGACACGATTTCGAAGATAATTTAATTAGAATATTAAATAATTCAAAATATATATTTGATCGTAACTTTGACATAGGTAAGATAATGAATTGTACAAATTTCAGGAAGTTTTTTTTTTTACAAAACGATTGGTTTCAGATAGTGTGTTTTTTGACGTCACAGGCGTGGCATATAGCAATTTATTTGAAATTCAACAGTTGGTTCACCTGCGGCAAGGCTTAAACTTCTAGATATTTTGTCTTTAAATTTTATTTCAAAAGTTAAAATTGAGTAACTGGTGAACTGCATAACAGATTTTCAAGAAACTACACTGAAGAGCCAAAAAACTGGTACACCTATCTAATATCATGTAGGGCGCCCGCGAGCACGCAGAAGTACCGCAAGATGACGTGGAATGGACTCGACTCTGAAGGTATGCAAGAGGCAATTCACACCATGAATCCTGCAGGGCAGTCCACAAATTCNGTGGCTATCTCTTCTGAACAGCACGTTGCAAGGCATCCCAGATATGCTCAATAATGTTCATGTCTGGTGATTTAGGTGGCCAATGGAAGTGTCTAAAGTCAGAAGAGTGTTGCTGGAGCCACTCGGTAGCAACTCTCGACGTGTGGGGTGTCGCAATGTCCTGCTGGAATTGTCCACGTCCGTCGGAATGCACAATGGACATGAATGGGTACAGGTGATCGGAGAGGATGCTTACGTATCTGTCACCTATCAGAGTCGTATCTCGATGTATCAGGGGTCCCATTTCACGCCAACTGCACACGCCCCATACCATAACAGAGCCTCCACCAGCTTGAACAGTCCTCTGTTGACATGTAGGGTCCATGGATTCATGAGGATGTCTCCATACCGGTACACGCCCATCCTCCCGACACAATTGGAAACGAGACTCGTCAGACCAGGCAACGTGTTTCCAATCATCAACAGTCCAATGGCGGTGTTGGCGGGCCCAGGCGAGGCGTAAAGCTTTGTGTCGTGCAGTCAACAACGGCGTACGAGTGGGCCTTCGGCTCCGAAAGCCCAGATCAATTAATGATGGCCCGTTGAATAGTTCGCACGCTGGCACTTGTTGATGCCCCAGCATTGAAATCTGCGCCAATTCGAGAAAGGGTTGCACGTCTGTCACGTTTAATGATTCTCGTTAGTCGTCCTTTGTCCCGTTCGTTCACGATCTTTTTCCGGCCACAGCGATTTCTAAGATTTGATGTTTTACCGGATTCCCGATAGTCACGGTACATCGGGAAATGGTCGTACGCGAATATCCCAATTTTATCGCTACCTCGGAGATGCTATGTCGAATCTCTCGTGCGCCGACTATAACACCACGTTCAAACTCACTTAAATCTTGATAACCTCCCATTGTAACAGTAGTAACCGATCTAGCAACTTTGCCAGACTTTTGTTGTCTGATATAGGCGCTGCCGACCGCATCGCGTTACTCTGATTGGTTCCATGCCTCGGTTTTTTGCATACGCACGCCTATACCAGTTTTTTTTTGGCTCTCCAGTGTATATTTCATGACACCTTAATAATATGAACAATTTTTTTGAGCTCTAACCTAATGATAATTTTATTTTATTTTGAGATTTCTACGAAAAAAGGAATAAACTTAATATTCTTACAACTTGTTTCATTAGTTTTTGAAAAGTCAATTTCCGCAATTGTCATATTTATTTCAGGCTATTATTTCATATTACAACGAAAAAGGATGTAATATGCTACTAAACATGTAGAAATAAATTTTAGAATCTTGAAAAACCTTATAGTAATATAATGAAATCAAAATTTTAAATTAATATTTAAGACAAGAGGTGTGGTGCGTACTTTAGTATATTTTTATCCTACAAGAAATGGTTTCTTATTGGAAGAACTTAGCATAACTGATCATGTGTACCAAGTTTACAGGATGCAATTCTTACTGGTTGAAGAGTTTCTTACTGCTTAAGTTTATCATTTCTAGCTCTCCTTTTGTAACGAATTCATGGCTAAATATTCTATACGTACCAACAATTTAATGTTAATCAAGTGAGAAATGTTTATAAGGTGTTCGATTAGTATTCGTTTGTCGCGAAATTATTTTAAAAAATAATAAAACAATGTTAATAAAACTTGCATGATGTCAATAGATGTGCTGCCGATTAGTTCTGCAATGCAAGCGAGTAACGATCAAAAAAATTTTTTGTGATGAACAATACATTAAATGATGAATAGTAAAACGAATATAGACAAATTTAGAGGCAGGAGAAAAGACGAAACGACGCGCTGGCTGTATCATGCCTAGACCGCGTACCGACAATGCTACTCCGCTCAGTGTTCGTAGGCAATAACAACAGTATAAATAATTACCGACTATTCGTGTTTTACATTATGTTGATTGTTTCAGAGCTGTAAGCTGTAATATTTGTAAAGTCCAATGCTCTTATTAATCATGCCTCAAGTAGAATACTCTGCAGAGGCCCACTAAAACGATGGTCAACTATTACCAATTCTTGTTAGCAGTATTGTGTCATCGACCGCCTTTAGTGAAATTATTTGCGAAGAGATTTATTTAATTGGTGCGTGGTTTTAGTAGTGTACAGACATCTTTGTTTGTCAGTGAATCTTCTAAAATAGTTTATAATATTTAATAAATTAACAGCTTTTAATAATGACAAGTTTACATTTACAAATGGGTATCAAATTAGTATACACAGTCATATGTACGATAACTTCATTACTATAAGCCTTCAGTCATACATCTGGCAGCTGCGCTTGTAAGCTCCCAGTTAAGTACATTTTTCATAGATTAATCTTACCCTCTACGGTCCGTTTTAATTAACACCTCTCGCAAAATCTTCATCTCCGCTGTTTTCTGTAATGAGTACAGACTGGCTACGAATTTGATGTAAAACAAGACTTCCGAGTGAATTTCAGGGAAATTACACACGATGACGAGTCCAGTGGCGTCGTAAATAGTCACTTCAGTTAGCTATTAACAATATGGACTTAGTTTGATTTCAAAATTCTTTCACGCAAACCCAGGGGTCTCAAGGTAGGTGTTATTTTGTAAATTACAATTTTTGGCCAGTAATCCATTGAATTTGGGAGCGCATAAGAGTTGTTATGTAACTAGGCAAATAATAAACCACATTACACTCTAAGAAATATTCGCAAAGTCACCATATCCGTATGCACGTATAGTGAGAAGGCGCGAATGGTATATTATTTCCTCATACATACATGGTAGCGTTCTTAAATTTGCTCAGGAAAGAATCGAATACGCGTAGGGAAGCTCCAACTGTATATAGAATTGACGCTAAGCATTCCTATATATGTAGCCTGATATGTTGGTATTAATTCCATGCTATGTATAGGTTAAAAACTTCCATTACAGTTTAGGAAGTTGACTAGAATACCTTCTACAGTGTACGATTGAAATATGTTTACGTAGCTGTAATATTTCTTGAAATAATTATCCAAATAAAATGAAGGTTAATGTTAACCGTTTTAAATTTGTGAATTATTTACATTCTTTCGCCCAAATATTGCTTATTATTTAGAAGCTGGCGCAATTAAGTGGCTGCAGGCTCCTGATCCTGAGACGTGTTACATAAATATACCAAAAATCTCAAAACTTCTTAGCAGCATTCTAGCATTAAAAAATACGTAACAGACAAAGTTCCGCTCAAACTTGACACGTTTAATCTTGTACTGTTAATGTAAATATTTGAATTCCCTTTTTGAAGCCCAGGACGAACCATGTTCGCTACCTAATGAACCTTTATTTAAATACATCGTATTAATCGGGCAACTTACTGTGCTAAATTCAGTGTCAAACTGTTAAAAAAAATGTCATCGCTCGCTACACACACATATTACCACAGTGTTCATCAACATTTTCTGGTGTTTAAGTTTCATATTGAAATCGTCTACATATACAATGCATGCAATATGCTTTAATTATAAAAGTGAAAAACAAATTAAGAAATCGCCTTTACTGAAAAACAATGTAAATGTTAATAAACATACTTTCCTGTATAAAAGTTACTTAAGTGAAATGCGAATAAAGACGGACATGTAGTACGTGGCGTGTAACAGTTAAAAATTCATACAATTATTAAATTATCAAAATATAATACTGTAATTATTACAGCCGAACAGTTCATTAGATCCATCAGATAAAATTCAACAGCTTCTGAAGAAATGTGTGAATCAATGCGAGCATTTTAAACTACAGCAAAGTAGATTGCGAGATCCACGAGCAATTTTTCTCCGATTTACCTTGAAATTCCATGTTATAGGCCATTCACGGTATAGTGATCACTTTTGAAAGCCCTCTCATGTGGAATAATAGTAAATAAATATATTCTATTTTAGCCTTAGACGTTGACTTCCAAGGGCGGTTGAATATACTCACTGTGTTTATTACTTAAATGACAATATTTATTTAAAAACGTGATTAAAGGATAAGAATTGGCTGAGAGATAAATATAACTACGAGCTCAAAAGTATTCACTTTACCGTGAACAGCTTATGCACTGAAGAGCAAAAAAAATTGTATAGGCGTGCGTATGCAAATAACAGAGGTATGGAACCAATCAGAGTAACGTGATGCGGTCGGCAGCTAGATCGGTTACTGCTGCTACAATGGCAGGCTATCAAGATTTAAGTGAGTTTGAACGTTGTGTTATAGTCGGCGCACGAGAAATGGGACATAGCATCTTACGAGGTAGCGATAACATTTGGATGTTCGCGTACGACCATTTCACAAGTGTACAGTGAATATCGGGAATCCGGTAAAACATCACATCTTCGACATCGCTGCGGCCGGAAAAAGATCGTGAAAGAACGGGACAAACGACGACTGACGAGAGTCATTAAACGTGACAGACGTGCAACCCTTTCTCAAATTGGTGCAGATTGGATTTGTGGACTGCCCTGCAGGATTAATGGTGTGAATTGCCTTCTGCATACCTTCAGACATTAGTCAAGTCCATGCCACGTCGTCTTGCGGCACTTCTGCGTACTCGCGGGGGCCCTACACGATATTAGGCAGGTGTACCAGTTTTTTGGCTCTTCCGTGTATAGAATAATATTGGCGACTGCGAGAATTCTGTTTCTAGGAGTCTACTCAGTCACTACACAAAACGAATATTATAAAAGTATAAAAACAAAGTAATTAAATTGCACTCAATTTCATAACTTTCTAAGCATACATATGCTTCATCATACTTTAGATGTTATAACTATTGATGTCTTTATTTGTGGCAGATATTAATCTCTTGAAATCATGCACGCAGACTTGGATAGACTGATGTTCATTTCATATACAGAAGCAAAGAAAATGCACATAAATAGTCATGTCGCCTTTTATTCGTGTTTAACCTGCTATTTTAAATCACCCTTTTAAAATCCTAACTCATAGTAATGAATTTTTCTTAGAATTTTAGTGGTCGTGGTGGTGTAGTGGTTAAACTACTCGCCTCCGGGTTCGATTCCCGGTGGGGTCGCTCCCGGATTTTCGCATGTGGGAATAGTGCCGGACGATGCCGCTGGTCGGCGTACATATCGGGGATCTCCCGCTTCCCCCGGCCTTGCATTCTTATGCTGCTGCATACAAACCTCACTTCACCCTCATCGGATCTCAAGACCTCGATGTTAAGAGCTTCCCAAATCTCTTCACTTCACTTCTTAGAATTTTATGTAGGTATATTATATCTTGAGATGACATGTATCGGGAAATACCAAGGAAGAATGCGATCAGTCACGTCAATAAGTATGAAGTACCTACTCTCTATGACCAGTTACCTTTCGATTTAGTTGTTATTCGTTGATGTTGTTAATGTTTAGCAGAAGTACATAAGAAAATTGATGCGGATATGTAAATGATGGAAAAATGATTCCGGTTTCAATTCTATGTCTAGTTTCAATTTTTATATTTTCTGATATATATATAAACATTTTAAAATAATTTGTTTTGTTAAAATCTCATTTTGTTGGCGTATATGTAAAAGGGACTTTATAGTCAAATTTTAGAGAATAAGTTTCTTTCATATTACGATCAATTCAATTTTAAAAACATTACAAAAAGCTTGCCAATTCTTTATAAATAGGGAATCAATACGCCGATTTAAATATAAACGTGAAAATGTCTCTACGGATATCTATAAAGAAATATGCAATGTTTAGCTTGAATCGCTGACACTTTTATATATTTAGAGATATAGAAAACTGGGTTTTTAATAGCCATCTCTTCACTCAAACACTTTTGCAACTAGAGCCACCGGTAACTTTCCTGGAGGTTAAACAAGGTAATAAACGGATCACTGTCCGTCTTAACGCGATCGACAAATTACATTTGAAGCCCTGTATCCGCGTGTCCTCATGCATACACATGGCTGGTAAAAATAAAATTGTAATTATTTGTACTTGTCTTTCCGCGGACGACTCACATGAATAACTACTTATAATATTTGTGAAAATGGAATGCGCGTGCCCACGCGCGCACACACACAGACACACCTCACACAAGCGTGCGATTTGCCAGTGATCCGGACACTGGGCATTCACATCCAAAGAAGGCGTGTACGTACAAACTGCACCGTGGAGGTCAGCTGATGGCTGATGCCATACACCATACATACTACACTATCGTCCAGCTAGGAACTACAGTACTTTGGTAATGTAGTTTTAATCGTACAAGGGAAATGGAGTAGAGTGCTCAAGCAAGCCGCACAGTCGCCACTTTCATTGTTCCAAAAATGAACCTGCTTTTCTGCTAATAGCACTATCGGAAACAACGCGGATAGTATCTGGGGTTATAACGTGCTCTGGAACGTTTGCACACTTCCTGTGACCTACTTTAATGCAACTAGAACATATATAAGTTAGTCACATAAACGTGTCTGTCTGTTGAAAATTCAAATGTAAAGAAACACGTTCATCACTGTTGGCTGTGTGACAGACAGCTGCATTGGTGACGGGCGAGTCAATTTTGGGGGCATGCGCAGAAGACAAAAATCTGTCTACCTCATCTTTAGCGTATAGTCAGAAAAGAATCTCACCTGCCATGCTGAGGTAGTGCACGTGCTGGGAAGAGCCGGAGGACACCCCGGAGGCGCCGCGGCCGGCGAAGGCGCAGGACGGCAGGTCTCCCAGCTCGTCGTCGCTGAGGTCGCCGACGAAACCCGCGCCGCCGGCGGCCAGGAAGGGGTGCTGCTGTGGCTG
>NQII01004506.1:115903-196989 GCA_002778355.1 Clitarchus hookeri
CGTCGGCGGAGGACGGAGTCACCGTGGACGCCGCCGAGGCGTGGAAGTTGAACACTAGGTCGGCCGCGTCCGCCGCACTACCCCCGGACATCTCCGACAGCACCACAATGGTTCCTCGCTGCTGCCCCGGCTCCACCGCTCGACGACGCTTCTCACTCCGCCGTCTTCCGCGCCCGCTAACTACTCTCGCACGGCTGCGCGGCCCTTCTTTCTCAGTCCAGTATCCGTAGTTCAGTCGTCAACTCGCTCACGCTCACTTCAATCTATTCCTAATATGACATATGCCTGTCCTTATTAAAATGATATCTTGCTACGAGCGTTGTGTACTTTTTATGACGTGTAACAAATTGTTCAATCACAAAATCCCCTGCCCGGAAGTCGGATTGGTGATGAAATGATGATTCCCTCGGGGATAGCAAAGGCTTTTATAAAGCTTGCGCGGGGCTAACAGGGGTGCCAGTGAGTGGCCCTATAGCGCCGACTAGGGGAGGGGGAGGAGGGAGATCACAGCAGGTTCGAAATAGGGGTGAATGGAGGGGAGTTGAACTGGGGGAGGTACGAACTAGGAAGGGCGTGGCGAAAACGCAATTAATTTACAGAGTGAAAACTAGTAACTCTGTACTTACCGATTCTGACCAGTTGTTTTAGTTGATTTTGCTTGTAAAACCCGTGGCCTTCAATCATAACTACATAAATTGATCCCAAGTAACCTTTTTATATGTATATAGACACTAGCAATAAAAATATCTGATAATTTATTAAATTAAGAATTTAGTTAATTTTATATAAATAAACATTTTTTTAGGTTTTACCTGCATTTTTTGTGTGCTGTCTTAAGTTTTGCAAGTACGTGTTTTTCTACACTTTGAGAGTGCCTCCTATCACCTTAGTCACTACACGTATAAATTGCAGATCGAATATTTAAGGGAAGTTGTCTACATAATTCAATAGAACTTGAAAGATTTTTATTTCTTGTTAAACGCATCACTGGAGGAAAAATATAGGCTAATTTAAAACTTTTAATTTCATACAATATTCGTTTAAAATTAAAACTTTATTTTCTGTGGGCATTTACAAGCATATTTGAAAGCATTTCATCTAAACACAGCGAAGTCCATGGCGAAAGTCATTAAAGGTGTCATCGTGGGTTATCAGTGAAAGTATGAGTGGTTACTAACCGTAGTTTATGTATGCTAGTCTGAAAACATAAAGTTATAAAAGTGGAGGCTTTGATAAAAGTAATATAATATTTGCATACAATGAGAGAAAAATTTAGTTGAGTCAACCAAATATGTGCTTGTATATGGCCAAATAAATGTATAGTTGCTCTAACAAATTATCTTGTTGAATAAACCAAATCTGAAAGTCAACAAACCTGATTTGATTTATCTAACATAATATACACTTCAACTAACTAAACCATGTTATTGGGCCAACAAAATCTACCTTATAATAAAATATTTGTTTGAATCAACCATATACATTTGTTTGGCCATATACAAACACACATTTGATTGATTCAACCAAACCTTTTTCTCGGTGTATGCTAAACCAGTTCTTCTGTACGATGCTTTTAAGAAAAAAAAAATNATTGATTCAACCAAACCTTTTTCTCGGTGTATGCTAAACCAGTTCTTCTGTACGATGCTTTTAAGAAAAAAAAAATGTTTTATTTACAGCAAAAGAGATTTAATGCACACGGAATAGAAAAAAAATTAGCTGTATTTTAAGCATAATTTTAGTTTATTTTATAAATGTTTTTCTGTCTGCCACGTAACTGTAACAATAATTTACAAACTTATACTAAAAGATACTGTTTTTTACGGTNTAAATGTTTTTCTGTCTGCCACGTAACTGTAACAATAATTTACAAACTTATACTAAAAGATACTGTTTTTTACGGTTGTGTGTTAGAGTCTCACGGGAAACTAATACGATTAGTGAAGAAATAATTAAATTTTTGGTTGTCTGCGTACTAATCTAATAAAATATCAATATAGTTTCTATGATGCACTCCCTTAATAAAAAAATGTGTGGTTAGCCTACAGTGGACATTTATATATGGTTGCGACTATATGAGCGTAGACGTTTGCCAAATGACGGTATTAAAAAAACTAAACCTAAGTTGTATCATTAGTCTGCAAATTCGATTGTGAAATAATTTAATTGTATATACTTAGCAACTATTTTTTCACTACAAATGTCAGNCATTAGTCTGCAAATTCGATTGTGAAATAATTTAATTGTATATACTTAGCAACTATTTTTTCACTACAAATGTCAGTACCATGTACACTTGTTTTCGGATGATAACACGCCGAAAATAAATTCGAGTGGAAGAGTGGGAGACAATGATTTTCGGACATGGCGTGGGCGTGGCGCTGTATTGATCAGAGCAGAGCTGCNTCGAGTGGAAGAGTGGGAGACAATGATTTTCGGACATGGCGTGGGCGTGGCGCTGTATTGATCAGAGCAGAGCTGCTGTTGACCAATGGGCATTCAGGATTCGGGTAAGGGGTGTGGTTACTGTCGCAAATAGGGGTGGTTTCAGTACGGGAGCTGTGATTGGCAAACAACAGATCAGAGGGGCTGGTCGCCTCCTACATCTGATCAATACTGCCAGATGCCGGAATCCGACAGTGCCACAAGAATTAAAACTGGCAGTAGTAGGAAGAAATTACGTGAGTCTGAAATTTCATAAAATTCAACGTAAAATGGGAAAAAATAAACGTATCTCTGAATCTCACTGTAATAAACGAATAATGTTTTACCTTTCAAATTTAAATCTTATTTTACGCAATTAATCACAGCAGAGTACATTTAGTCGAAATTAACAACCTGATAGTCTGATTAATATTTTCCCTTTACTCATGGATTTATGTTATTAAATTATTCTATTTATTCCTATAATTAAAAGGATTCCAGTTTTAATAATATTTCCTCACACTGAGCAGTGTGGTGAGTAGGGCCTATATAAGATAAGCTATGAATAATTTTATATCAGCTTAATAGTTCGTAAGTAGGACCTAAAAAGTAAAATGCAATTACGAAACAACTTATTTACAACAAACTCTCCCTATTTTTATTTTTTATGAAGTCAGTTTATTTTTGCGTTACCTATGTTACCGTAATCCAAGAAAATTCCTCTTTAACTCAGATAAAATGTAAATTTCGTACAGTTCATAATACTAATAAATAAAATAATCAAAATTTACCCGGGAAAAAGTAAATACATGAGCAAGTAGCTAATGTCAATTAAAATGTACTGCCGCTAGCACAAAATGTGTGAATCTTAATTAATGNTAAATACATGAGCAAGTAGCTAATGTCAATTAAAATGTACTGCCGCTAGCACAAAATGTGTGAATCTTAATTAATTCCCAGCCGTAAGCAGCTTAAAAACTTATTTTAAAATTGTTTATTTCCCTATAAGTTTGTTACTATAATGAGGCGATTGAGTTCGTACCTCATACATACGTTATCGATGTTAGCTCTAAATTACCCCATGAATCGAACCAAACGTCTGCAATGTATGCTATTGAACTAATAGGCATAACTATTTAGTTGTTGTCATAATTCCCACAAATATTTGTCATTCTGAAATTACGCATGAATCGTTCTACAACCACGTATTACAAGTCCCTCAAAGAATTTTTGTTTAACTAATTTCGATTTTGTATCACAGAAACTTGGCTAGCTAATTCATATTACAAAAACTGTAGCACTTAAATGGATGCTTCAAGATTTGAGGCATATACTGGTAAAACTCAAATGAATTTAGTCAAAATCACATCTTGCTTTTACTTAACGATAACACAATCAATCGGTTATTTCCGTGGCTGAAGCTGCATACATTTTTTATCTTCGGATCACGCGGTTTCGGGTTCAGCCCTGGGTAATTCATGGGCAGTTTTGATGGGAGGTTAAAGTTTATTTAATTTGTAATCCGTCCTCCGTTCATGTCTTAGACGCAAAAGCGGAAACGTTCGAAAGGAATTTATTTTATCAGACATGTGATATGCTATCAAAAATGGACCTCGTAGTGTATTCATAATTCTGTTAGAACATTTGCAGGCTTTAACTCGCGACGAACGGATGGTGTTTCAACTAGGGTTCGTCAGAAATTTACGATGCCTTTTTATGTGTTTCCTCCAACAAATAAATTGCCATTTTACACTAATCAGTTTGTTGTTCAGTTTAAATTTAAAGTAAACTGTGTCTATCTGAACTGAATGTTTTTTTTTTGTTTAAAACTGATGCTGAAAAACTAGCGCAAAGTTGGACGGAACATTTGCTTTAACAACGGTCATTGATGATTTTGTATGAAGCTCATGTTCAAGCCAGTTCCTGTCTGTGCACTGTCGTTCAACACGGACCTGTCTCAGTAGACCCAAAATCAAAGCATAAGTTTTATTTGATATAATCGCAATTCAAGTTACGCATTCGGCCGTCTCGTGAAATACTACAGGCGTCTCGCCATCCATTCAATTTTGCGCCTATTCATGTTTCAAAATGTAAACCAACACAGTAGGTATGGAAGGCAGGTAGTAAAGCTTCATGAAGTGTTAAGACAATTAACTTTCTTCGTGGAGCAACACATTCATACATGAGATTACTAAACGACTACTGTTTCTCAAGGAGAGTAAAAAAAATTGAAGGTGTAGGCCTATAGGAAGGGCAAAACTGGATAAACACTGCTCGCCGCTGTAGTCACGTTTCATTTCAACCCTTATAACAAAATTTCTGAGACATAGATTTGAAAATAGTTAAGAATGTATTAATAAGAGATTGTCTGAACATGCATGGGCATTACGTTAAAATAAGTCATTCGGATGGTCTGTTCTTTACAGTCTTCGCCACACAAGCTTTAACAAAACAGTTTAGTGACTCGTTATAACTATACTATCTGCGACTTCAGGAAGCAGTTCTCAAGACTTAAATACGGCAGATAAAGTTTTCATTTTCAGGGAATTTGTTTCATGAATATAATAGCGCCATATCCCATGGCGTAATATAAACAAACAGTAAATCTTTATCGGTCATGTACTAGGAATCCGAAGGGCCGTGGTAGACGCAGGGGCTAGAGCGATCGCCTCCTACTCGGCCGCTAGTCGGCGGGTTTTCTTAGGGATCTCCCGTTCATGCCTTTCTTGCACTCTAATGCTACTCTATACTCATATCACTTCACCCTCATTGGCTCTTGAACTCCCGTGGTTAAGAGCCGCCCAAACCTCTCCAGTTCACTAGGTATTACATAGGAATCCAAGATGTGTGATCTTAATATATTCTCCATTCGAAACAATAACCCTTTTTTCCTCGCCCACAGTTATCATTTGTGATCTCTGGTAAACATTGTTCATACGCTGTAGTTTTTAAGAAAGCCCCGCTTACAGGTTTCAATAGGGTGGCTATTTAAATCATAAAAATCACATACTTCATTCAATAATTACCCATTTGTTGTCAAAATTATAACGACTTTTGAATGCATATGTAAAAGTTATTAACTTAAATGGTCACTCGATTTTCAGTGCGACAAATATCTTCATTTAAAGAAAATTACGAAAGTATGTTTCACCGATACATCTCCAATAATGGAGGAAGTTTATTGGTCACAGTGGATGCCTGGAAAGGAGTTTTTGATAAATATGATCGGAAATAGCGCATAAGTCTTGTAAAACAGCTAGTCTTCACATCACAAATTTTATGAAAATCCGCGTCAAGAGTAAATGGATTTAGCCGATCTGGTAGCAATTGTAAACTGTGGTGGACCCACGGAGCCGTCTGCCATATTGATTGACTTCACAGGTGGAGGTTGCGCTCGACAGCCTGGAGTAGTCATGTTTGTTTACATTACCAACCCCAGCAATCATGTTGGACGTGGGTGACCTTGACATTAACCCCAGTAACCTTGAATTCGAAAAATCAGGGAAAAATCGTAAAAAAACAGAAAGAATTCTTAAAAATAGAGGAAAAAATTGTGTTAATAACCTTGATAACATGTTGTTTGTGGGTGACCTTGATCAATACCCCAGTGGCCTTAAACTCAAAAGCTCAAGAAAAAATTAAAAAATAAATTTAAAAAACCTGAAATATCGAGGAAAAAATTACATTATTAACCCCAAATGTAATGTTAGATGCGACAACCTTGAAAGTTAGATTCTCGTAAATATAGCAGAGCACATCCACTCCCTGGTACGATGATCAGCAGGAGACTGATAAGTCGGTTCCCCTAGACTCCCACGCCAATTGATCATTGGTAATACAATCGGATCAATCTTCTGACCTCCCCTCAAGAGTATTATTGGCCTTATATAGCACATGTCCCTTTTCCACTTCCACTCCACTCACACCACCATAACACCACACGACTCTCCACCACCTTCACAATTTAATCCCATTGCTCAACCCCCTCATAATCCACCCATGCCACAAACTTACCACCCAACACTCCACCCCCACCAAGTATTTGCCTTAGCTCGATCCCCTCACTGACCACCCTTGTCACTAGCCCACTGCCTCACCCGAACCCTTTATTGCCCGGCCATAAATGCTCCCTGCTAACCGACACTCATTGCCTCTTCAATCTAGTTAGATTCCAGTACTCAATTTACTCACTATATTTCGAATTAAAATTTGAGCAGATTTTTACTTTGATGGAAAAATTAATGCGTAATTACAAACACTGCCAATAGTTACATGCATACTGTGATGTAAGTGTCAAACACAATATAACTTCTCGGTATTATAGCTACAAAGGTCAAGAGAGAGAGAACACGATCTAACATATTTCGCATCAGATGAATAACTTGGACATGGTGCGACTTTGGCCACATTATATATTTGCAGTGCTCACAATGTCGCATGAATAACGAACGAGCAAGATGACATCCACATCACGAAATTTTTTCTCCACTATAACACTCTAGTGGTGGTGGGTTCCGAGCTGTGGCAGGTAAAATGGTGGTAGGGGATGATGGGGACCCATTAAATAGTCAATGAACTATAGTGGTGGGGTGGAGGGGGTATAAATATAGTGACTAAATGGAGCTGGCTGAATTGATTGTAGTGAGGAGGGTCTTAGCATGTTGGTAGTGGGGGAGGGGTAGTCGAACTTTATCAAGTAATCAGACCAGGTATGGCAACTGATTTTTTTGNTAGCATGTTGGTAGTGGGGGAGGGGTAGTCGAACTTTATCAAGTAATCAGACCAGGTATGGCAACTGATTTTTTTGCCCCCCCCCCCATGCTAATCAGTTTACCATTCATGATCTGCTTACTTGGCAATGTCTGACTGCCCCTCCCCCACTACCAGCATGGCATAATCCCCACCACCATTTATCTGCCACAGCTCGACACACACCATCATCATCACCACCACCACCAGTGTGCTAGTGGGGAAAATATTTTATGATGAGGATGTCACCTTGCTCGCTTGTTATTGCCTGTTGGTCATGCAACATCGTGAGCTCTGAAGATAAATAATGTGGTCAAAGTCGTACCACATCACAGTTATTCATCTGATATGACATATGATAGACTGTGATCTCTCTCCTGACCTTTGTAGCAATTATTCTGGTAGGTTATATTGTATTCGACACTTCCTTCACAGTATGCATGTTATTATTAGCCATGTTAATAATTATGCATATGTAGTTTCACCGAAGTAAAATCCTACTCAAATTTTAAGTACCTGCTCGAACCAGTGAGCTAATGGAGAGAAGTGATCAAGATGAAGCATTCGGTTAATGGCTTGCCCACGATCGACATGCATCCCGACTTGGTGTTTGGTGGTACCATCGCTGCCTCCAGCTGATGTTGTCGGCGATACCGTTTGCAAACCATTAGGGTTAGGTGCTTGAAGCTTGGAATGTACAAGGCCAATATAGGCTGAATCTGCTCTACATATCTCACTTTTGTCCAGNGGTTAGGTGCTTGAAGCTTGGAATGTACAAGGCCAATATAGGCTGAATCTGCTCTACATATCTCACTTTTGTCCAGGCATTGTTGGCCACTATTTTCGAATTATTGGCGATAGATTCACAACCAGCCAGACCAACCGACCACCAAACCATCAAGCCTTACCCAACATACCAACCTACAAGACCGAATAACTCCCAAGACCAATAGAGAAGACCAAACAAGGCCGATTAGACAAACATGTCATAGCANAACCTACAAGACCGAATAACTCCCAAGACCAATAGAGAAGACCAAACAAGGCCGATTAGACAAACATGTCATAGCAGACGATCAGGACAACTGGCCAACAAGGACGACCAGACCAACAAACAACACCGACCGATTAACCACCATTAGCTACTAGCTATACAAACCTGGTAAAACCAGATAACCATACCAAAGACTCGTACAAAACAACCGGCCATCAAGGCCGACTGTTCATGCCAACAGACAAGGCCAACCAAACCAACAGTCTATTCCAAATGTTAATACCAATCGACCAGACCAACCAACATGACTGACTATCTATCAATACCGACCAACCATACATGCTGTCCATACCAGCTCACCACACAAAATACCCATACCAAACAACCAGGTCAACTGTCCATAAAGTTCGACTGAATATACCAATTGGCAAAACCAACCAAACCAACCGACCATACCAGCCAACTGAGTGATCCATCCACACCAGGAAATCATACGAGCCAACCATATGAGCCATCCAGTTGATTAAACCAACACTCATACAAGCCAACCAGGCCAACTGGCAACCAAGGCCGACTGGGCCTACAGATGGGCAAGACATCTATACTAACCATCCATGTGTGCAAACCAGATCAGCCAACAATACCAGCCAGAAATTTTAACAGACCATACCAATAAACCATACCAGTTAGGCATACCAAATGACCACACCAACCGACCAGTCTAAAAAAATAAAGACCAACCAAACATACCAACTGTCCACGTCAAGCAAATACACCAAGCTAATATATGAACTTACCAAATCAGCCATACAAATGAAATGGCCACATGACAACCATATAAACCAACCATATGTACCATCAATACCAGCCAAAAATACGAACTGACCATACTATCTTTACATACCAGGCNCATATAAACCAACCATATGTACCATCAATACCAGCCAAAAATACGAACTGACCATACTATCTTTACATACCAGGCAATCATAAGAACCGACCATACCAGCCAGACATATGAACTGACCATACCAAACATAGGAACTACCCTCACCAGCCAATCATAAGATCCGACCATACCAACCAACTATATGAATCAGCCATACCAGCCAGCCATACGAACCGACCATACCAAGCAACCATACAAACAACCATTAATAAAAACCACCCATATCAGCCAGCCATACAAACCGACCATACAAACCAACTATACGAACCAGCCATACCAGCCAGCCATACAAACCACCCAAACCAGCCGACCATAAAAACAAACCATACTAGTCGACAATACGAAACGACCATACCAACCGACCATACTAGCCAACCATACGAACTAACCATACAAGGCAACCGTATGAGCCGACCATACCAGGTATCCCTACGAGCCAACCATACAAATCAGCAATACCAGTAAAAAAATTCGAACTAACCATGGCATCCAACCATACAAGACCAAACATACGAACCGACTATACCAAACTACCATACTAGCCGACCAGACAAACGAATATCAAACCCAGCCAACTGTACCAACCGATCATGCTAACCAGATATGCAGACTGAGCATTACTAACTGACCATGCCAAGGACCATACCATCCGACCAGGGCATCCGACCAACCAGACAGACAAACCATACAGACTTATTTATCATTACTTGCTTACCATACCAGCCATCCAGCCCTGCTAAACATACCGACCGATACTAGCCAACGACTGACTCCACCCAAGACTGACTACATACAAGACAAAAATAATGCAAGACTGGCTCCTGCTGAGATAAACTCTTGCTAGGGTCGCGGTGGCTGAGTGGTTATCATGCTCGCCTCCCACCAAGGCAAACCGCATTCAATCCCCGGCCGGGTCACCCCCGGATTTTCGCATGAGGGAATCGTGCCGGGCGATGCAGTTGGTCGGCGGCTTTTCTCGGGGATCTCCCGTTTCTCCCGCTCTTTCATTCCGGTGCTGCTCCATACTCACCTCAATCACCCTCAGCGGCTCTTAAGACCTCGCTGTTAAGAACCGCCCAAATCTCTTCACTCACTGACTCTTGCTAAACTGACTAGAACAATTGACAAGACCAATCAGCAAGGCCACCACATCATACCAATCATCCATACCAAATGACGATGACAACCAATCTCGAAACCTGTCCTAATACGAATCTCATTGACCTCTTTGTACAAAACGTCACAAATCAACTCACCCACCACGATCATGCAGCAAATCGAGTAGTGAATATCGGAATATGATGCGAAAATCGTCGCGAGTCATGTCGCAAACCACTTCGCGAACGAATATGCGAGCTGCGAAATATTTTTCTAATTATGTCAGGGAACATGCTGTGGACCATGAAAAAGGCACGAAACATTCCTCAAAGTTTGTCATGGATCATATTTTGAACAAAGAGGCGAGCTACGAAAAATTCCTCAAAGCATGTTGTGAGCCTTGTCTTAATTAATGCCCGAGCTACGCGTGATGAGGGTGGATTGGGCGATGAGTGATTAACTTCACCACAAAATACTCATGACATCTTAGCCTTGAAGATGCAGGTGAATCTTGGTATGCCTAGTTGGTATGGTTGATTGGCATGTAAGCGAGTGTGGATGGCGAGGGCAGTAAAGTAAATGGCGAGGGAAGTAAAGAGTCGAGTGGTTTGAGGGTTTTGTGCGTGTAGGGGTAGTAGAGAAGGTACATGCATTACATGAAGCCAATATGTTGCTTTGAAGGGGGGCAGGGTGGTAGCAGATTGATCGACTATATTGCTAATGATTAATTCGCATGGAGGTCGAGGGAAACCGAGTAATCAGTCACCTTCTGATCTTTGTACCAAGGAGAATCGAACTCGTAAGGTCACCCACATTCAACATGGCGTTTGGGGTCTGTATTGTAATTTTCCCTGATATTTTTTTACTTTTCACTTTTCTATGATTTCTTCTCGGTTTTTGAGTTTAAGGTCACTGTGGTCTAGTCCAAGTTACCGACATCTAACATGGTGGTTAAGGTCAGTAATGTATTTTCCCTCGATTTTTACAAGTTTTTTTATTTTTACAATTTCAAAAAATGTAATTTAAAGTTATTGGAGTCAAGGTCTCCCACATCCAACATAGTGTCGGGGTCAGTAATGTAATTTTCGCCATAAATGTAATGCGTTTTTCGATTTTTATAGTTTTTTTTTCNAACATAGTGTCGGGGTCAGTAATGTAATTTTCGCCATAAATGTAATGCGTTTTTCGATTTTTATAGTTTTTTTTTCTAAATGCTTTGATTTAAAGGTCACTTGTTTTGAGGTAAAGATCACCCACATCCAACATGGCTGCCAGGGTCAGTAATGAATACAAAAATGACAGCTGTAGTTCNAGGTAAAGATCACCCACATCCAACATGGCTGCCAGGGTCAGTAATGAATACAAAAATGACAGCTGTAGTTCATCGAGCGCGACCTCTGCCTGTGAAGTCAACCAAGATGGTTGACGGTTTTGTGGCTCCACCACCGTCCACCTTGCCACCGGATCAGTTAAACCTACCATCTACTGCCAAGTCACGTGACGTCCCATCTTCAGTTACAGCGAGCAAACAGTGTTAAGCATTTATGTAAATCTCATTGCATTTTATGATAAGTAGTTGGACAAACAGGATGTGTTAGGATCAACATAGACGAGAAAGAAGGCTGGTGCCGAGCGGAGCCAACTGCCTTGGCAGGGTCACTGACTTATAGCTAGTAGGTGGTTGAGCACTTTTTCACAGCCCTGCTCAGGTTCTTGTTTCTGTGTCCTGTACAGGCATACTCGTTCGGCACACGTACATTTTGATATTGCATGTAATTCGATCAAGCGACGCCTTGGAAGCGTAAATACGTTACTATCAATTCAATATGTTTTTAATGCGTAGGTATAAACCAAACAGAAATATAATTCATTTTCCTCAAAAATCATTTTCCTCGATGAGACATGATATTGCCTTTCGTGATTTTCTGCAAAAATTGGGGTAAATAAGCCAAGTACTGTTTACGATAACATANTGAGACATGATATTGCCTTTCGTGATTTTCTGCAAAAATTGGGGTAAATAAGCCAAGTACTGTTTACGATAACATATTTGTAAATATTGGCAGGGAGTTCTTTTTATTGTAATTTTACCTCGGAAGTTATCATTAAACCGCGAACGACCTGCATCACGCCTGGCCAGCCCGAGAAACGGATACGACGACACGAAACTAAGCGTGGAGCAGCGACGGAATAATCTTACTTGACGTACCCTGAGAAAAACCGCCGGCCAACAATAGCGTCCGTCATTTAAGTTTCCCACACGCGGAAGTCGGAAGTAACACCGCTGGTCCCGAATTGCCTCGGGCGGAGGCCGGTGTACTTTGCTAGCCACGCGAATGCTGCGGCTCCTAGCGAAGAAACGAACACGGAGGAAGAAATAGTGGAGACTAGAATAAATAATTGCAGGTTTGACCATCTTACTGACATCCGCCTTCGAGCGAGGTGCNCTAGCGAAGAAACGAACACGGAGGAAGAAATAGTGGAGACTAGAATAAATAATTGCAGGTTTGACCATCTTACTGACATCCGCCTTCGAGCGAGGTGCCGCAGTTGTAGCTGACACAAGACTTGCATTCGGAAGGACTCGGGTTCGATCCCCTATCCGGACATCCTGACTTCCATTTTCCAGGGTTTTCGGAAATAACTCCAGGGTGAATGCCGAGATGATCTTTTAAATGCCATAGCCATGGCCAATTACTTTCCCGCTTCTCGTTGTCCGTCCCCAATTTACCCCGTTGAAGACGAAGTATTATGTAATAAACAAGCAGCACTGTGACGGGGGCGTGAAATCGAAACTATGACCTCGGAAGTATCAGGTTGATGAATAATCACTGACTCAACCGTGGCTCACAGGTCTTTAGTTAATTTTACAAGATAGTGTTTATTGAGAGTTACCAAATACTTCCTTTTTGCCACTCTCATGAGAAGTAATATGTGAAATTATCCTTAAAGTTGAAGTTAAGAGTTTCATGCCTCATATCTTTGAAAAGAAAAACTAAATGCGATTGACTCCTATTTGACAAGGACGGTGGAGAGTTCAAGGTCCAGGCCTCACTGGTCTGGCCTTCACGTCACATGTGTGTGTTTATATCTATTATCAAAGTAAAAAATAGTGCGATCAGGAAAAGTATGAGACTGACGGAAAAGCAAAATTCAATCAATCCACTGTTAGTCTTTGCAGTTATATCTTATAAACCAAAATTAAAGAAGAATAGCACCTTCTTTGACAAGAATTTGTAATTTTACAAAGTGGATTGTCTTGATTATCCATGTCGATAGCTACACCTCCTATGTTGGAAAAAAATTCTTCTGGGCCAGTACATCATCCTCATAGAATATCTGCGTGGCATAGTGGCAATGTGTAACAGCCTCCGTACATAAGGTTAAAGGAAGCCATCCAAGATTACACGCAAACACAAGTAATGTAACAACATGCATGCAAGCAAAAGTAATGTAACAACATGCATGCAAGCAGAAGTAATGTAACAACATGCACGCAAGCAAAAGAAATGTAACAACATGCAGGCAAGCAGAAGTTATGTAACAACATGCACGCAAGCAGAAGTTATGTAACAACATGCACGCAAGCAAAATAAATGTAACAACATGCAGGCAAGCAGAAGTAATGTAACAACATGCAAGCAAGCAGAAGTAATGTAACAACATGCACGCAAGCAAAAGAAATGTAACAACATGCAGGCAAGCAGAAGTTATGTAACAACATGCACGCAAGCAGAAGTTATGTAACAACATGCACGCAAGCAAAATAAATGTAACAACATGCAGGCAAGCAGAAGTAATGTAACAACATGCAAGCAAGCAGAAGTAATGTAACAACATGCACGCAAGCAAAAGAAATGTAACAACATGCAGGCAAGCAGAAGTTATGTAACAACATGCACGCAAGCAGAAGTTATGTAACAACATGCACGCAAGCAAAATAAATGTAACAACATGCAGGCAAGCAGAAGTAATGTAACAACATGCAAGCAAGCAGAAGTAATGTAACAACATGCACGCAAGCAAAAGAAATGTAACAACATGCAGGCAAGCAGAAGTTATGTAACAACATGCACGCAAGCAGAAGTTATGTAACAACATGCACGCAAGCAAAATAAATGTAACAACATGCAGGCAAGCAAAAGTAATGTAACAACATGCAAGCAAGCAGAAGTAATGTAACAACATGCACGCAAGCAAAAGAAATGTAACAACATGCAGGCAAGCAGAAGTTATGTAACAACATGCACGCAAGCAGAAGTTATGTAACAACATGCACGCAAGCAGAAGTAATGTAACAACTTGCAGGCAAGCAGAAGTAATGTAACAACACGTACTCAACAAATAGAAACTGAGGTCCCTTGTGGAATGTTTTGTGGCTTAGGGATAAGAAGAATGGAAAATGAAAAATAAATTTTTTTTCGTATAACATTTTTTTTATTGTTTCCGCATTACGACTGCTACATAATAAAAGATACAGCTCAAAAATGACCCGTGGTGCGTAGAAAGTGTTGGTTGTATTGCCAGAGGAATATGTACTGCTCCAATCAAGCGTGGTAGTACGTTAATAAAAATGTTTGCTCTCTAGTTAACGAACTTTACCGATTACATGAAAGAGGACTCACAAATTAGTCAGTTACTTGAAATAATTTCAGAAAACTTTCGTCCTATAACGCAGTATCTATTAACTTATTTATTGCAGAATACATTCTTTAAGCTTATATCAATTTTTATGTTCATTACGTATTTTTAAATTTTATGAATTACTTTTATATTTATTTGATAAAATAAGCTATTGTGGTGTCTACTGTTGTAAAACCTGTGCAGGCTAACTACCGTAATTACATTTCTCCACCGCTGGGGAAATAAATGTTGCTTACACAGAGTTAATCGGAATATAGAGTTATTTTTAAAGCATGTTTAAAAATACGTAGACCTAAGCACATATATCGGAATAATTACGTAAACAGAAAATTAGGTAAACACGATTCAAAATCTTGGTCTTGTAAATAGAGTATTTTTATTTCATTTGAAAACAGTTTGACCTGTGATAAAAATGTATTCCGCATATTTTTCAAAAATGTGAAAATTGGTATATATCTCGAAAACATTTAAATAACGCGGATTTTTTAACTTGTCATAACACACACACTAATATGAATCTGGGGTTTCAGTCACTGAAAGACAACTATCTGAAAATACAGTTCTTATTTTTCGTATTTGTGANGAAAATGCAGTTCTTATTTTTCGTATTTGTGATGACTGGTATATCAGAATAATTCACTGGGAATCAGTGTCTCAGGACCACAGGTCCTGTGTTTCATCACAAATCAGTATGAATCACCAGTAATCTACTACACTCGAACATCGAGAAGTATTTTTTTTTTTTATTATTATTCCAGTGGAGCAATTTTCATTGATACGCAGTCGGATTACGCTTATTCGGAGTAATTCCACTGTTATGTTATAGGAAAATTCATTAAATTTATTATTTGCTCAGGACGAGGGGAATTCGCTTGCCATGGTAGATGAACGAACAGCATCGGACATCTAAAAATGTAATTTACATGTTTGGGCCTTTCATCTACGTGATCCAATTTTATAAACAGACTCTATTAATACGTCGCCAAGACAACGGCATGCGGTGGCATTTGTGGATTGTAATGCTATGAGTAGCGATGACCCGAAGCTCAGCGAATGAAGATATCAGCGTGGGCGCAGAAACACATGTTATCGCACTTCAGATAATTATACAATCATTACGAAACATCTTTAGTTCTGTTTTAAGACAAAAATGTCAACCCGTTGCTGGGTATAGATATTAGGGCACTTCAAATATGTCAATCGTACACAATTCACGTGAAGGTCNAAATGTCAACCCGTTGCTGGGTATAGATATTAGGGCACTTCAAATATGTCAATCGTACACAATTCACGTGAAGGTCTATATGTCAACTTATTAATTTTGATCAGCGAAAACAAAAAGTGCGTTTTCTGTCTTGTGGTACTGCAGTTTATAGANAAATGTCAACCCGTTGCTGGGTATAGATATTAGGGCACTTCAAATATGTCAATCGTACACAATTCACGTGAAGGTATATATGTCAACTTATTAATTTTGATCAGCGAAAACAAAAAGTGCGTTTTCTGTCTTGTGGTACTGCAGTTTATAGANTATATGTCAACTTATTAATTTTGATCAGCGAAAACAAAAAGTGCGTTTTCTGTCTTGTGGTACTGCAGTTTATAGAATGGTTTAATGTGACTACAGCAAATTGCCTACCCCCTACGATGAAGGCCTCCCATTATAGAGAGGCTCTACGTCAGATACAGCAAGAGCCTTATCAGTACAGAGTTCCCTCCTCTCCCTGTTCTTTTGTAATGTGTCATCTGAATAACCTACAGCGTCTCAAATGAACAGATACCAGACGTACCGAATCATAAATAACTGCATGGATGGACAGGACTGGATGACAGTCAAACCAGAGTTTGTTGAACCCGACGGCCAGCCCGGAATGCTCCCTCTCGGCAGGCTGTGCACACTAATAACCGATAGCGACGTCGGTAGCCGAGGTTGCTACGACTGTGTTTACGGACCACGAGGTTCCAAGTTCGAATACGTGATAAGCCATGAATGAGCGTGCCATTTTTACACTAAATTTAAGTTATTAAAGTTGGTAATATTTCCCTACTCCCAAAATAATTTTCCGACATAAATGCAGCAGCGGAAGTATGACCTTTTTAAAAGGGAGTAACATTTTTGCTTCTTTACAATAAATTAAATAGGATAGACCAGTTACAAGGCAGGTGGTTCCGATACACCACCGGGCGCCTTCATAATAATTTTTTTTTCAAGGATTTTCTTAAAGCATCTAATATCAGAGCATTTTAATATAGAAGACACTGAAATCTATAAGGCGCTACCCTCAGTTAACCGAGATACCTGAAATCTAATTTGTTGTGAAGTATTCGAGTGTATTTGCACATTTATATACACAAACAGTGCACCTTAACATTTTTTAAGGTGGTTCAAATAACAAAAATGTGAGATTATACCTAAGCTAGGATGGGCCAGCAATAGATCCAGTATCAGTACACCACTCATCACTCATCATAATAGGCCAGTGAAGGCTCATTAGAAGCATTCACGAATTTCGGTGAAGAATCATCTGAATTCTTCAAGGGGTTTGCAATGATTGTTTAGTGCACGATCTAACAAGGAGGTTGCAAATTCGTACATAGCCTAATGTGCGTAGATTTATTTGCTCCTGGATATTCCAATATCACAGACATTTTCACACAAACACGTATTAAGATGCTATACACGTTATCTCACATGATGTGTAGGCTCAACTCCCAGAATGACTCAACCTTGATCTACAGGTGTTTCTGAGTGCTGAGTTGGCAGTTACCACTAAAGGCACGACCTCACACGCCATATCGAAATAGGCAACTGGTTTCTAGCTTATTTCAGTTATTTACATACACTAATGCTGAAATTACCACTTTACCTCTCTGGCAATGTGCATTATGCTGTATAACAAGCATTAATGGTGAGCTTTTGTTAAGTACTTATAATGCCTCATTTTCAAATTATCAGTTTATTATTTATGTTACACCGTTACCATATAACGCGTGGGTAAAATATGGCAACCACATTTAAAGGCATTTGTAAAATGTGAGCATGGTATAATAAGAAATATTTACTTATTTAGTTGAAAAGAAAGTTATGTCACAAAAGTGGGAAATTCCACATGGCGGGTGAGACCGAATTTGAAGTCTCGACATCTTTGGCCGTTCTGTGGATGACCGTGCTACAACTAGCAAGCAAACCAACTCCCCCACCCTTTTTTTTTATTTTCCCCCTTTCCCCCATTTACAAGGAAACGTTGAGGAATTGGTACTCCGTTCCCCGAGGGCGAGCGAGACCGCCCTGCAAACGAAATAAGCACCAGGATCGGGGGGAGGGAGATCAAAGGAGTGGCTCCTGTCGGGAACAAGCCGCGACGTAATTCTGCGGGCTTCAAATGCAGGCGTGCCGTGCGTAGTGGGGGATGCCTGCAAGCGTTTCGTTGCCACGGTGAACAGGGGGGACAGAAGTTAGTCTTCCCACCCTCGGCCGCCCTGGCGTGTGCGATAACGGCCTGCGACTGGCCAGCCTGACCCTGACAGCCCCTGCTGCACGCGCTCCTTCCCTCCCCTTCAAATATAAGAAGACTGAAGCCAACACAACTTTTATCCGCCTTTTGGAAGCTAGTCTTCTGGCTACAACACAGTTTATATAAGATGGAGCTCGCCGATGTTTTTCTTCTGCGCATGTCCCCAACATTGACTCGTCCATCACCAGTACAACTATCAAAAGTCACATAGTTACCAGTGATGAACGTGTCGNCATGTCCCCAACATTGACTCGTCCATCACCAGTACAACTATCAAAAGTCACATAGTTACCAGTGATGAACGTGTCGATGTTTGTTTTTCAACATACCCACCCTTTTATATGCATAAAATTCTTTGACAAACCTCAATATATTCTAGTTGCGTGGAAACTAGATTATAGAAAGTGTGCACACATCTCAAAGTACTAACATAAACAGTGTTCTAACCTTAAATCCTATCCACGTTAGTTTTGATAGTGCTATTGGCAGAATATCAGTACAATGTTGTAACACGAAGAGTTGCTAANAAATCCTATCCACGTTAGTTTTGATAGTGCTATTGGCAGAATATCAGTACAATGTTGTAACACGAAGAGTTGCTAATGTGTATCTTGCATATGCACTCTACCAAATATTTTCTCTATAGGCTGCATACACGCTTTGATAAGCTCGTGGCGCCGTCGTGTGGACAATCATACATTCTCGTCACGCGTCACTGGTTTGGTGCAAGAGTGGAAGATAAAAAAAGTGGGAACCTTGTTTGATTATCTTACAAAGAAAGGAGCGATTTCTGCTCAGTTACTAATCTGCCGCACAACGGCGTCATGAGTATACGAAAGCGATTACAGAGATACGTTCAGGTGAGCGTGGAAGCTACATCCAAAAAACAGGAGGGAATTTAGTAATGGCATATACCCTATCAATATTGCCGATGGAGATAGTAATGCCAACACAACTATGCTCTGTAATCTGCCTATGATTATATGTATAACTGAATGTGTAATTCAAACAGCAAGTCACTATATTTGCTGAGAGTTCGTTAATAGATAACGTTATTTGACCTACCAAAGTGATGCGTGGGGCCAGTAACATAATTCACCGAGGCATGTTTAGCTGGTGTGAAATCCCTATTACAGAATGACATAATTTTTGGCCCCCTATAATTACGCCCCTTTCGAACGCACACAACTCTGCGTTCACTTATTATAACAGAAAAAACACGTATGGTGTTCAAGCGTTTGTGCATGTACTTAAAGAGCGTTTTGTTGGGCAAGTTCACTGGATGCAAAGGGGTGCCCAGTGACTTTTGGTACGATAATTTAGGGCTTACATGTATGTTATACAGTGCGTGCGGAGTTTTTAATTACTCATTTATTCATGGTCTCTCGTTCATAATCTAAGAAAACATATAAGCAGTTTCAATAATTACAGCGTGAGAAACGATTACAACAGCATACTTTCTGCGAAAAAATAAGCTCAGACGCATTTCTTAGATCAATTTAGGTCACTGTTTAAAATACCAGAGGAAGTCTGTGGATACAACTACTTGTAATGGCAGTATAACCGTATACATTGTCTTTTGTACCAAAGTGNATACCAGAGGAAGTCTGTGGATACAACTACTTGTAATGGCAGTATAACCGTATACATTGTCTTTTGTACCAAAGTACTTCAAACTGATAATATATAACACGGGAATTTTTGGCTATTAGTTTACTGATACAGAGATTTTGCAGAACCACATTTAAAGACTAAGCCAAAGCCAGCTTCAGCAANATACCAGAGGAAGTCTGTGGATACAACTACTTGTAATGGCAGTATAACCGTATACATTGTCTTTTGTACCAAAGTGCTTCAAACTGATAATATATAACACGGGAAATTTTGGCTATTAGTTTACTGATACAGAGATTTTGCAGAACCACATTTAAAGACTAAGCCAAAGCCAGCTTCAGCAANTTTTGGCTATTAGTTTACTGATACAGAGATTTTGCAGAACCACATTTAAAGACTAAGCCAAAGCCAGCTTCAGCAATCATCCCTTGTAAGGCGAACTTGCACAGCACTGACAATTACACTAAGCTCGTAAGAGTAGACTTATTGATTTACATAATGCTTCATCGGTCGGGTCAATAGCAACTTCACTGTCGCGAAAAAGCTTCTACTACGCCAATTTGTGAGCACCAAGTTACTCACAAGAGATCCGGAACCCATTATAACCACGATATTTAGACTGTTTGATAAGATATAATACGGGATGTTATATACTTTATAATGCAGTTTTCTTAGCACTCTAATAGTTGTTACTGACTTACAGAACACTAAAGCAGGATTTTGTAATATCAATACATTGTGTCCAGAACTGTATGTTAATGTATATGTTTTACAGCTTTGCTTAAGAGATATCTGCAAAAATGGTTGTGACTTAGTCGAAATGTGTTTTTTGTGGACCTGTGGAGAGGTCGGAACTTTCATATTAATTTATGCTGCAATGACGTAAGAGATTCTCGAAATATATTTCTGCCCATGAAAATGTTGATGCTCAGACTATTAATATAATTAAGTTAATACTCAGTCTGCTGTTGTGTACTCTGAATGTAAAGTTGAAAAATTTGAGCTTGGGTATAAAGAATTTTTTTGAAAATTAGTTGATATATACAACTGGAGCTCTGCGTATGTACGGTCGTGTTTACATTGTGCATGGTGCAAACATAAAATTAGTCCATTAAAATAGTTTCAATAGTTATCGACTAATTAAAAAAAACNTTACATTGTGCATGGTGCAAACATAAAATTAGTCCATTAAAATAGTTTCAATAGTTATCGACTAATTAAAAAAAAACCGATTGTGTCATCTTAACAAAAAATTGACAAGCAACCCTACAAAAAATTGCACCGTGTCAGTTACAACAGAAGAACGATTTTCTTTGTTATTTTATTGTTTACTAATGCCTTGCGTTCAATTACAGAATTACAGAGAACGTTTACAATTCTAATTTACAATATTGTTGTAGCCTGGCCTAAGGCAAAATGCAAAATTCCACGGCAGCAATAATTTGNTTTACAATTCTAATTTACAATATTGTTGTAGCCTGGCCTAAGGCAAAATGCAAAATTCCACGGCAGCAATAATTTGAATTCGTATCTGCTGAATATCTTTCGGATGGAACAACCCGACCTGCTTAATTATCGGGACCTACAAATTACTTACGCATAAATTATTTTCTTGTTTCATTATCTTCCTCGATTTAAGTCGGTGGGCTTATTTGGTTGCGCAGCTTACACACTAACCTAATTTGAGACTCGAGACAAAAGCCCCTAGTACCGTAAGCTGGTTTTCCAAACAACGACGCTACAGAGACGGCAACGTGAAAATATTTTCATAACTATCTAAAAATATACTAAATGTATATTATATTTTTGATAACTATTGACAATCAGTGAAAACTTAGTTTGTATCGTAAATTGATCTTCTCGTCCTTAGCGATATCAGATTTATTTGTTGGACTGAATACCTGAACCAAATGTTCTTAATCAAAATCTGAGCAGTATCGAGCTTTTTCCAGTATTCAAATAGAAAATTTGGGTTTTTTTAGATCTCTCACTTAGCCTATTTTTGTGTGTAGTGGCTTTTTAACAGCAAAACATAAATACAGCGCATACTGTATTTAAAAAATGCTTTAGTAGAATGAATTACAGAGATCGCAAACATAGAGCATAAAAGCGGATTGTGGATTGTTGTGACATTACACTGCGCGGCAGACATCTTGGCTCAAAATATTCTGTTTTAACGTACGAAACACTTAATNGGATTGTTGTGACATTACACTGCGCGGCAGACATCTTGGCTCAAAATATTCTGTTTTAACGTACGAAACACTTAAGAAATCAATAATTTTACCCCAAAAAACGGGGTTTAAGAAAATAAAAAAATAATGAAAATTTGCACAGGTCTTTAAACAAGCAAAGCGGATTTAAGGATCTTCAAAAAGCCCACAAATCAGCAAGGCAGATTCNGGATTGTTGTGACATTACACTGCGCGGCAGACATCTTGGCTCAAAATATTCTGTTTTAACGTACGAAACACTTAATAAATCAATAATTTTACCCCAAAAAACGGGGTTTAAGAAAATAAAAAAATTATGATAATTTGCACAGGTCTTTAAACAAGCAAAGCGGATTTAAGGATCTTCAAAAAGCCCACAAATCAGCAAGGCAGATTCAAGGCTCTTCGATATGTTTTCCAAAAATTACTCAATTCAGCAAGAAAGTCTTCGAACCAAGCCCAACGAGCCAGGAGGGACAGCATACTTGTTTGTTTACACTACTATATAGTCTGCGATCACTATCTTTGTTTACATTACTGACCCGACCACAATATTTGCTTACGTTACAGGCCCCCACCACCTTGATGAATTCCGGTGTTCTTAACCCGCGATGACCTTGGAAGACATTGATGTCGAAAAATAGCAAACATTCGGGAAACATAGTATAAATCGGGAAAACGCACATTATTGTCTACAACCAGCGTGGATTCCGTGGTGGGAGGAAACACGTGTGTGCTACTGCACAGCTTTCCCCCTCCAGCTGCCCTCCGCTGAAGTCACGCGCGAGCCACTCACCGTAACCCCACCACGACCGTAACGCGCATGTGTCATTGTTTACGCTGTGTGTTCGCTGTCGGGTTTCGGTGAATTTCAACGCGGTTCCAGACAACGTTTCAGCAGTCATGACGAACTGTGCTATTTATGGTTGTACCAATACCAATTGGAAAACAAAAGGTACGTTAGTTAAATATTATTCTTTTCCGAAGAATGACTATCTCTGCAAGAAATGGTTAAATGCATGCCAAAGAAGTGATGAAATCAATCTCAAAACTGCAACTATCTTTTCTACACATTTTGCCGAAGAATGTTTTGTTACGTCTCTACGACATGAACTTCTTAATTATCTGCCATCAAATACGCTGTNCTGTGTGTTCGCTGTCGGGTTTCGGTGAATTTCAACGCGGTTCCAGACAACGTTTCAGCAGTCATGACGAACTGTGCTATTTATGGTTGTACCAATACCAATTGGAAAACAAAAGGTACGTTAGTTAAATATTATTCTTTTCCGAAGAATGANCTATTTATGGTTGTACCAATACCAATTGGAAAACAAAAGGTACGTTAGTTAAATATTATTCTTTTCCGAAGAATGGCTATCTCTGCAAGAAATGGACAAATGCATGCCAAAGAAGTGATGAAATCAATCTCAAAACTGCAACTATCTTTTCCACACATTTTGCCGAAGAATGTTTTGTTACGTCTCTACGACATGAACTTCTTAATTATCTGCCATCAAATACGCTGTNACACATTTTGCCGAAGAATGTTTTGTTACGTCTCTACGACATGAACTTCTTAATTATCTGCCATCAAATACGCTGTGCCTACCGTAAACATTCCTAAATGTCGGCCGGTTACGGAGGGTAGGGCACGGAGAAAAGGAAGGCATGAAAAAAGAACAAACACTAAGTTAGCGCAGTTAGTCGTCGCAGATGAACAAAACGAATCTTGTATAACACACGGTGAAGTTAACGAAGCTGCAGGCACTGGAATTACAGATTCGTCCACTGTCGGTAACAATACCTACAATTCTGAACACAGCAGCAATCCATCTCTTGAGGAAGAAATTATCCGTCTGCGGAATGAAAATGCCGATCTGAAAAAAATTAACAACCAGCTCCGTCTCAAAACTGTATCATTATCCACCGAAGTAAGGCATATAAAAAAGAATTCAATGAACATTAACGAAAAACTTGGCGAAGTCTTGTCACGAATATTTACACCCGGTCAAATTCGATCCTTACTTTCAAGAAAAATACTTTCGTGTTGGTCAAATGAGGACATATCGACTGCTATTTAATTGAGAAGTGTAAGTGCGAAAGCATACCGATATATGCGATCTAGGCTGGGTTATCCTTTACCTACTCCTAGTACACTACGGAAGTGGGTATCGAAATTTGATTGTTCCCCTGGCATTTTGCACAATGTGTTACTTGTAATGAAGCACATGTCCCAAAATCGTAACGAATTCGAGAAAATGGTCGCCCTTAGTTTTGACGAAACAAGCATTCTTAAACAGATGTGTTTCGACAGGAAAGAGGAAAAAGTTTGTGGGCCTCATAAAAACGTACAAGTTGTCAGGCACGCGCTATCAATGGCAAATGGAAACAGCCAATATATTACGATTTCGGTAAGGCAACGAACAAAAGCACCTTTTTTGAAATCATTAATACCGTGGAAAAAACAGGCTTCAAAGTTATGTCTGTTACATTAGATATGAGACCAGGAAATCGAACTTTCTGGAAAGAGCTCAATATTTCACCCAATAATACTAGCTTCCCAAATACATTTGACAACACACGACCAGTTTTTGTATTTTCTAACGCACCCCATCTACTGAAGTTAGCAAGAAACCATTTCTTGACCGAATGTTTCATTGTAAAAGATGACGAAATAGTTTCAACGGAATGTTTGGTAGAAATGCTCAATCATGCCGGAAAAAAACGACTTAAAAGTGGTATTTTAACTCAGAGATTCGCATATAAATGTGACAGACAAGCAGAGGGCAAAAACTGCTCCACAGCTGTTTTCAAATTCAAATGCCAAGGCGATGCAATTTTATGGAAAAAATAATATTTTCAAGGAAAAAGTNTCAGAAAACTGTTCGGTATTCTAAGCTTGAAACGAAGGTCGAATGGCGTCACGAGTTGAGTCGGAACGTATCAACAGCTCACAAGCAATCGGCAGGCTAGCATTTCGTAGCTAAACAAAAATGGCGGGCGTCGGTATTAAATGTGGCCATGTATTTTAATGATACGGAATTAAATATTGTGTAGTATAAAATCAGTGCAGCACGTGTTTGTCTTATATGGAGTTATAATTTTCCTACCTATACATTTAGAATACGAATAAGAATGAAAAGCTTGGTTATAATTATTACAAACGTGAATCACACACGGTCTGTCCTTCTTAAACATTGTGCAAAACATAAAACACACTATTTTACGTGTGGGATGTTATTACAAGTGTGTAAATGAACCAATACTCAATTGTTAATATTTATCTAATAAACTATATTGTCTTAGCACTCTGACTAAGATAAACATTTATTTGTTTCTTGCGTAGCGTGTGTACGGTGGGCGAGTGGTTAAGCTTCTCAACACAAACGTATTTATGTTTTGAAATCAAAACTTCTCACCGCTTATTTTTTTAATTTTATTTTAATATGTGAAATACAGTTATGTGATGATATGTGGTAACAACATTTTTTAAAAGGGCAAGCTTGTAAGCGGTGTACATTTGTAGTTTAACCCCTAATAGCCTACATTTTGGAATCTTTTGGGGCTGACTCAGTTAATTACAAAATTGAATGATAAATTTGATAGGTGAGCCTAATGTACTTTAACTAAAACGGATAGTGATTAACTTTAAATATTACGAATATATTCTGGAACAAAGTGACAATTCCATGCATTGATTACAGACAGAAGAGACTAATAAATTCCGCGTCATTTAATAATTTTAAAAATTACTTTGAAGCCAAGATGAATAACTTAATTTACAGTCAAAATCTGCGTACCTAAATATGCTCCCTCTGTACAAAATAAATATTTTCTGTGCTGGAAGATTATCGGCGTTTTAAAAACCATAGGCTTCATACGTGGTAAAAAGGGAGGGAAGGTTATTTAATTCACACCAAATTCAATACCTGTGGGATAAGAGGTTAGCAATACTGTTATAATTTATCAACCAAAGAAAAAGTGATATGACGCCAGTGACTCAGTCAATGTTACTTATTTTATATTTATTCAAATTTATCACTTTCCATGGCTCTACGGTATACTTCGGTGGACACAGAGGTTAGGAATATTACTATAATCGATTTAAAATGTGTACATTTCTTTATTATTCAGGACAGTTTCACGTGAAATCTATAATTAAAAGCTGCTAACTTTCCTTCACATAACCTTGGCGAAGGGGGAAAAAAAATACAGTTCAGCATGTCCACCAACCACAGTTTCTCACATTGCCCACAAATTAAAGAAAATTGTATATTATTGTTTTCTTATAAAATTCATATTTGTGAACATATACTATTTTTCACGAGTTAAAAATATAAAGTTTACTATTCGTGTCTTAAGTAATGTTTTTTCAATAGATCTGTGCAATTTTAAAACGAGCAATTCTAGTAATATTTTATTGGTACGTTGTCGACCGTGCGCAGACGTGAATGCTCGTTTAGCTTGGAGTGGGGAAAGCCGGTAAGACAAAAATGCCCGATTGTACCCCCGTGCTAAACGATGAATAGCTCTGAATATCGTATTCAAGCAGCCGATTATTTTCGTCGGCTGCGATATAGTAGGTTCGAGACGATATCGGCAGTTACCGACGAAACTTGGAATATGTTCCCTGGAAGCCTACAGAAACTATCCTACTTACTTTCAACAACTGGTTTGACGTTTTCAACCCCAGCATATCGTACACTTCCCAGAAAGAAAATATAGGTTATGGGGTGAATTTGTCGGAACAAGACAATATTTTAGATACAATGGTTTCGCTAATGAAAAACCTATGCTTGTGTGGCTGCAAAAATATGTTGCCTTTTCAACTTGGTATATTGATATCAACGTACTCACTGAAGAACGTTACTCTACCTGCAACAATATAACGCAGTCAAATATCTACTGACCTCAAAACTCAATCAAGACATAATTGAGAATTTTTTCTTATGTATTAGAGGAATGGGACGTACCTACGCTCATCCAGATGCATTGCAATTTATGTACAAATTACGCTGGTATATTCTGGGTAAGCACTCTCCGACAGCTTTAAACGTTGAGAGAAATGTTGGGGATGATGCTGAAGAGGTGTTGACTGCAGCTGGAGCGATCAGTAACTAACAAGTGACCGATACTGAACCATGCTGTACAGCAGAGATATTGAAGAAGTTAGTCGAGGAGTTAGACGTTGAAGAATATGCCGAAGAAGAAAAATATCTTCCATCAAAATGTGAAAATATCTTTCAATCAGTTAATCTTTTTATCAGTCTTTCAACCTTTTGATCAATCTTTCGATCTTTCAAATAATCTTTCAATCAAGCTGTCAACATTTCGACCAATATTTCAGTATGTCTACCAATCTTTCAATTTTTCTTCCAATATTTCGATCAATCTTTAAATCCTTAAATCAATTTTTCGATCAACCAATATTTGAATCAATCTTTCAATCTTTAGAAAAAACTTTCCATATTTAATCAGTTATTTTATTTTTTGATCATTCTTTCAATCTATCGATCAATACTTCAAAATTTCGATCATAATTTCAGTTTCTCAATCAATCTTTCAATCTTTCGATCAATATTTTTAATCTAACAACCAAATTTTCTATCCTTCGATCAAGCATTTAGTATTTATATCAATATTTCAATCAATATTTCTTTCAGCCAATCTTTCAATCATTCTTTCAATCATTCTTTCAATAATTATTTCAATATTTCACACTTTAAATCCATCATCTATCTATAGGCAATCCATCGGTTTGTTATATGTTCCCCATCCATACATATATAAACCATTCATCCACTAACTGCCTCTAAATTTGTAATTGGTGAATGTGTTAATGTTTCGTTTGCAGTCCACCGTGTGCATTGATACTTGAAGTCTTCATTAATATTCTGTATGCAGAATATTGAAAGACTGACAAGGCCGGCAAGACCAAAAAGCCATTCCAGCCGACCAGGTCAAGGATTCAACAAGGCCGATGGAGCATACCGATCAGCCATACCGACGATCTATACGGACTGTCCATACCTAACGACGATAATAAACGACCATAATGACAGACCAGTCATACTAACCACCGTCCATGCAGACCGACTTAACAGTTGGCTATACCAAATTACAATACTAGCTGACCAACCAAACCTCCAGACCAACCAACAAGATCGGCCATAACAAACAATCTAACAACGCTAACCAGCCATACAGGCCGAATAAACCAGCTAACCAACCCAAAGCCCAAACCAACCGACCAGACCAACTGACCACCGACACCGACCACCAAGATAACCCATAAGAGCAACCAAAAAGTCAAACTGACCATACCAAACCCACCTCAAAACTAAATCTGTAAAAGATACCTCAAAAATAAAACACAAAATCAGACTTAAACCATTCGAACTAAAAATCAGACCTAAAAAATCCAAACTTCAAAATAAAACCTCAACAACCAGAATTTAAAAAATCAGACCTGAAAAATTAATCTCAAAACGAAACCTCAAAAAGAAACCTCGCCAGCCATCAAGGCCCAACAGAACATACCAATTGACAAGACTAGACGAATGCTCACAAGACCAGTCGACAAGAACGACTAGACCAGCTGTCTATCCCAACTAAGCAGACCACACCATGTCAACTAGCCATACAGACTGACTTACCACATGTCAATACCAAATTACTATACCAGCATACCACACCAACCATACCAACCACACCAATAATCCCAACTGTGCAAACTGACCAACCAGACTGTCAGACCATACCAGCCAATAAGACCGACAAACTGAAAATACCAATGGGCAAGACCAGACAACTATACCAACTGGACCAAGCAAGCCATTAAACCAAACTAGCCCATCATACAAACCAGAATGATCAACCAGCAAGCCCATCCGACTGGCCGAACCAACCATACAAACCAGTCATACAAATAACATCGACTAGCTGTACCAACATGTATTGTACGCCAATCTCGAAGTGTGTCGCATAATGCGAATATCATTGTGAGGCTCTTCGTGAAAAGCTTCCAGAAAACATCTCGCACATCGCAAACATCTAGCGAATCGAGTCATGATTATCGGAACATGATGAAAAGCAAGGCCCAAGTATGACAACTTCATACTTACAGATATTTGCACAGTAGCAGCAATGTTTTCCGAGTAATTTTTTATCAATGGGTGGAGGATTACATGTAATTGTAATCGACATTCTTGATTTCGCATCATCAGTGGATTTAAAAAGATCACTCAGAAATCATTGTTGCTATGTGCAAAGATATTTAGAAAAAGTTGTAATGGCGTGCCACCACAAAGAGCTTCGCAATAATATTCGTGAAATGCAACACACTTCGAGATTGGTCTACAGTGTATTTTGGCATGGCTAGTCGGTGTGGCTGATTTGTATGGTCGGTTGGACTAGTCAAATGGTTTTCCTGGTTGGCCATTCTGGTTGGTCTGATGGGTTAATCTGGTTTAATGGTTTGGTTGGTCTAGTTGGTCTCGTTGGTTGGTCTTGCCAATTGATCTTTTCAGTTTGTTGTTCTTTATTGTTTCTATAGCCTGCCAGTCTTGTTGGCCAGTTGGCATTTATGGAATGGTCGATATAGTTGGTGTGGTCGGCTGGTCTGGTTGTTTGGTATGGCCATGTAGTAGGTCAGTCTATATGACTGGTTGGTCTGGTCGGTTGGACTAGTCGGCAGGTGTGATCAGTCTTGTCAGTTGGTCTTGACACTTAGTCGGTATTGTCGATTGGTATGTCCTGTGAAGCCTTGATTGCTGGTGAGGTTTATTCTTAAGGTTTATTTTGAGGCTTCGTTTTGTGTTTTCTTGTTAAGGTTTCTTTTTAAGGTTTCGTTTCGAGATTTTGTTTTGAGGTTACTTTTTGAGGTTTGATTTTTCAGGTCTGGTTTTTTGAGGTCTGATTTATGAGTTATCTTTTGAGGTTCTTTTTGTGTTTTCGTTCTGAAGATGAGGGTTTGATATTGTTAATTGGTTTTGGTGGTCGATCTTGTTTGTGGCCTTGGTGGTCGGTGTTGATGGTTAGTTGTTCTAGTGGACCATGTAACTTGTTCAATATTCAGCATACAGAATATTAACAATGACTAATTATAAATACATACAGAGTGGACTGCACAAAAAACATTAATGCAGTCAGCAAGCATAAATTTGGAGACAATCATAGAATGAATGGTTTTTTTCTATACATATGAATGGGAGACAGATGGCAAAACGATGGATTGACTCGGTTTGATGATAGATTGAAAGACTGAAATATTGAAAGAGAGATTCAAATATAGAAGTAATGATCAAACATGAAAAATTGACTGAAAGATAGAAAAAATGATTGAAAGATTGAGCGAAACATTAACTGATTGATCGAAAGGTTGAAAATTTGGTTGGATGATTGAAAGATTGATCGAAATGTTGTAGGATTAATCGAGAGATTAAAATTTTGATCAAAAAATTGAAAGACATATAAAAAGATGGATTGATTGATTTCAAAATTGAAAGATTAAAAGATTGATATAAATATTTAAAAATTGAAATACTGGTCAAAATATTGGTCTGAATATTGAAAGCTTTATTGAAAGGTTGAACGAAATATCAAAATATTGATTGGAAGGTTGGCAGAAAAATAGCATGGAAATTAAAACTTTCTATCACACGAGATGACCTCGTACATTCCAAGATTCAAGGGTCTAACACTAATGGTTAGAGAATGACATCGCTGACAATGTATGCAGCCCAGTTGGAGACAGCGATGGTACCACCAAGGAATAGCAATTAACGAATGATTCATATTGATCTCTTAACTTTAATAGTTCGCTGGTTTGAACTGGCAATTACAATTTGAGTCGACTTCTTACTTTGATGGGGAAAGGTATGTGTAATTGCAACCATGCTCGATAATATTAACAACCTGTGATAAGAGAGTATAACATAAAATCTCTTACCAGATCGAAAGCTAAAAAAATTTGGGATATTTCACATCTCGCATCAGATGCAAGATCTGTGACGTGACGCGAGTTTGACCACAGTAATTATCTGTAGTGGTCTAGATATCACATGACCTGGAAAATAGTGGTGGGGGTTCAGTCGCCTGCTGGTCGCTATACTGGGAATGGGCGTGACCCCATATTTACGATAATGGAATCCTGGACCTTCTACATACAAATCTATAAATAATAATTTAATTTTTAAAAAATTATAATTTTATGTTTTACATAATATTATTAAATTTTGTATTATTATTATATTTTTGTATATTTTTTTTTATTTTCTGTTGATTTTTTACGAATTTTTGAAATGTTTATTAATATTTCGGGTTAAGTCACCTGAGATTAGGGTCATATTCATGAAAATTCAAGATGTTGCCGTGATCAATAATACAATTTTATCCTGATTTTTACTATAATTTTTACGCATTTTTGAGAATTTTTTATTGATTTTTCGTGTTTAAAGTTTTTTGGGGTCAAGGTCGAGATCATGCGAATCGACGATGGTTGTCGTGGACTGTAATGTACGTTTCACCGATATATACGATTTTTGCCGAATTTTTCCTATTTTTCTATTTAATGGTCATCCAAGGCCATCGCGGTTTAAGGACACGGGAATTCATCACGTTGGTCGGGGCCTGTAATGTAAGCAAATATAGTAGTCGGGTCCATATTGTAATCAAACACGGTGGTCGGGGTCAATAATGCCATCAAACAAGGCCACTGTCCCTCCTGTTCTGCTGATCTTGACTTGAAGTCTTGAGTCCATCTTGGCGATTTAGGGATATTTTGGCTCATACAACAAAGAACCTCGACTGCGCCTTACTGATTCGCGGAATTGTTTTAAAGGGCTTAGAATCCACCTTGCTTATTTGAGATCTTGTGTAAATAAGTTTCATGTTTTTTTTTTCGGAAATTATTTGGTGGAAAAGGCGATTTTGGGTAAAATAATTTATTTCTGAAGTTATTTTGTTGTTTAAATCGGATATTTTAAACCATGATGGCCGCCGAGCATTGTCATGTCACAACGATCCACGATCCACCTTCATGCCCAGGAGATTTAGGTTTAAACCTAAACATAATTCTGATAAAGCTGAAAATTCATACCTAATACCTTCTAAAACGATATAATAAGAGTCCCCACAAATTCACTTGGTTCTTCTCCCGCCATCATGAAAAATGGCCACCAATCACGCACTTTTAAGCAATTGTTTGGATTTTCTATCTTAAACGACTGCACTTGCTGCAAAAGTGAAGAGGACCTACATTAATAACAATACAATTTGCTTTAAAATTAATTATACCGTTTTTTGTGTGTTAATTCTTTCTCTTGAAAAATTCACTTCAATAAAATGCTTGCATGGCAAAACAATTAGCTTTCAAGAATGTTTTGGCCAATATCTTTCAAACAGCTACATAAGCAGAAAAAATGGAGGAAACTGAAATTAAAAAGAATAAAATTTCCTTTAAAATAAGGAATGGTTATTATCTGTATTTTAATTCAGTCACCTGAAAAATGCATTGCAATATTATAATCCTACTTGCTAACGATACATTTAAGGACAAATCCTGGCAATAGCTCAGGGCATGAAACAAATTAAGATATCAGTATATAAAGAACACAAAATTTTACTAACTTCAGTTGAAATTCTCCATGAATTTTTGAGATCAGAAAGGACAGGAAACTGGGCATAACATTCACAGAGCATACGTCAAATGTGCCCCGTCTACACGCAGCTGCACACCAGTATTACGCAAAGTCTGCATATTTTACTTAGAGGAAATTAATGTTTACATTTGAAAATAGAACAAAGCGAACATAAAAATATAACATGTAATGGTTATCTTACCATTCGCCGTAGCAAAAAAATCTGGTGCTGTGTCTTGCCTGATTTAGCTATCGAGCAAAATCATATGAGAAACGTGAAGATATCAGGAGGTATGATACGTAGATTTGTAACAGAAAATACACTGGCTATGTGGATATACTCTCTTCCACGCTGTGCTGATATTTGTAGTAATATTGAAGACTTTTATGGAGTTCACACAGCTTCGTCTGAACAATATGTCGAGTTGAGGGAAACCCGAAAAAGACGGGATATTCAAGATTTTAAAATCATGTTAGACTGGCTTGTGTCTCAAACTCCTTTCAGACCACTGCCAGTTGATGAAATTGTTAGTCTTGCGACAGGTTTGGTAGGTGATGACAGTATCGATTGTCACAAGACAGTGGAAATTGGCACAAAATCTCTCCAACAGTTGTTAGGGAAAATGTTTTTAAAAGTGAAACTGAAGAGCAATGACAAAGTCAACCCACTATCATCGATGAATAAAACAATAGTTGTTCGAGAAGAAAATTTTATCAGTAACACTGAACAATTGTTAAGTATAATAACTCTTCTGAAAGGAAAGGAGGAAGACCTAATGAAGTATGAGCTTCCTCTCCTGCCAACAGCCCTTTTCGATGAAATTTAAATTAGAAAAATTAACAAAGCAGTGATGAATTCTATTTTTGAATCTGCCACTCCATGCGAAATTGATGCTTCGTAAAATACTATATGCATTGTTGATGGAAGGTTTCTGTTGCACATCTGTATTTGGCTAAAGGGCCAGATATGTAAGAATCATGTAGACCGCATAATATGGTTGTACATAGAAACAGCGATGGAAATTTTTGATGACTAAAAAGGGCCTTTAAACACAAAATGTGAAGAGCAGAAAAGACGAAGCAGTAAAATACATCAGATTATTTAAAAGTCACAGAGGATATACCATCCAGGATCGCACAAGAAGGGTTCTTGGGTAAATCTAAAAAAAAAGTGTAATTAATTTTAATGCTTCTAAAAAAAAAAATATGCCAGTGTTATAAATTATTAGGCCCAAGGTGATGCAGTTGCATTAATAGTTTGTTCAACGTTATCTCTTGCCAGACAGTGAATCCGTCAATTTTGTTACAAATGATAGAGATATTTTGGTGTTAGCCATTGCGCTGACAGATAATTACAGCAATTTCGTGTATGTTAAACATCCTGCATCATGTCAGCACCCATGCAAAGTCTACAATATTAAAAAACTACAAAACGAAATTGGAGATATGAAAGACGTAAGACTCTTTGCACATGCTGCAACCGGGTGCGATACATCATCTCTTTACAAGATAGGAAAAGTAGCATCATACAACATACTGAGATCAAATACTGAAATTCACCACAAAGTAAATATATTTTATTATTAATCTGCATATCGTTACGACTTAGCAGAAGCAGGTAAACACCTTCTAATCAACGTTTACAAAAATGGCTACACAAAACGATTAAATGTTCTACTTTATAACAAAATGGCCACTGCCAAATTGTTTTCACGCAAAACAATTGATCTTTTAACCTTGCCTCCTACCTTTCATGCAGCGCGCCAGCATTCATTCAGAACTTACCATCAAATCCAAAGCTGCTAAGGGAAATAACTCTCACCAACAGACTGGGGATGACGGAAAGCGATTATCCTATGATCCTATTCCCACATCATTTCCTGCGGCTCCCGAAGATACTCTTCACCTAATTAGCTGTAATTGTAGGAAAGGATGCCAGACAAACCGATGTCAGTGCAAAAAAGGAGGCCTTTACTGTACGACGATGTGCCAATGCTTGCGAACAACGTGTCAAAATATTATTATTATTGATGATGACGATGGCGCAACGTGCTTGAAATTAACATCTATCAAGATGATAAATAAAAAGGGGACAGTATGTACTTAGTACAACTTTTATGTTTATAAAATGTTTGTACTTTTGTCTAGGGACAATTGAAGGTTTATACTATTATGAGCGAAGAACTGAAGTTAATTATGAAGACAGAGCAGGTATTTAACTGAACTGTTATGGTGTACATTAAATATAAGTTATTTACGAGAGATATCCTAATCAATTACAGTATATGACTAACCTGAATGATACAGTCGCCGTAGACTGAGTGTTGAGTCGGAAGGCGACTAGCGGTACACCAAACTGCATCTTGATGGCTTCATCTCGGCGAGGGTCCACAGACAGACAGACTGACAGACTGACCCCGTACAAAGTGTTGCCGTATTATATAGTTTCTGGTGGCGTAATTGTCCCAAATACCGTGCCGCCGGAAAGGGAGCCCCGCTGGCGCTTCGCTGATATTTTTAATAAACTATTATTGTTTTAATGTGTTTTGGTTTCTTCGCCTGGCCTGGGTACCAACGCGTCGCTGCTTTTAGCTAGGCTTGCCCGCCTTTACTGAATCATAACAATTTGAATTGACAAACAATTTTTCAGGCTATTCAAGTTGTAAATAGGGTTATTATAATTATTTGTATTAGTGTTGTTACAAATGTTGGATTTCCCACATTCGCGAATGCGAATGCGAATGCGAATGCGAATATTCATCTCCAATGTTCGCGAATGCGAATATTGGCTTTTTCAATATGGCGCCCAAAGCATGCGCTCACGAACTCACATTTTGACCACGCGTTTAGGACCGGCCATGTTTAAACCGAAAGTAGCCGATAGTGCACGAAGTAAACAAACCGTGATTGCTCGCTCATTAAATGAAGTTAGCTGCAAATAGTGTTTTCGTAAGGATTTGTTTTGAGGTTACTTACATTTATTTGTTGAATTTCTATAGAAACCACTGTTAAATTGTTATAAAGTTATTAGTGATATTTCAACATGGGTAAGTCGTATGTTAGCGAAGTTTGGACTTATTTTACAATGCGGGCCCCTTAATTGTGTATGCAGTTGTTTGATGAAAATAACATGCATCTTCTATAATAACGTCTCTCCCACCCTATTTCACTCTCACAAAGTCCCTCCTCCTCACGCCCATCGGTGGATTGCTGTTTACACAAAGCTGCCACTCAGAGTCTTGAGTTGTATACATTTTACGTAAACTGGTATGAAAGATATACCACTAAAAAATGCATGAAATAATTGTTATTTGAAACATAGTGGTATCATCAGCTAAGAGTAACCCATCCATTGTCAGTAGCTTTCCGTATCAATTCATCAGCATGTGGACGAAATTTCTTTCAGAGAATTAGCTACTGAATTTTCTCCCATTTTGTAAATTAGGTAGATATATAATTTATTTTACAATATGTCCAACCACGAAATTTAAATTGATTCTAGTAGTTGAGGTAGCCAACATTTCATCAGTGGATATACGTTAGTAGTTTGCCACAATGATGGTATCTGAATAATACCGACTTTCGGCGGCTGTGCGTTCGTCACGAAAAATAAGCCGAAAACAAATGGATCAGTTTTGGTCTAAACTGCTTCCCAAGGACGATATGCACGTTTGAAGTAGGAAATAATGCACAAGTTTATAGCAGATATTGCAGAAAGTACATGAAATGAGATATTGTGTGTTTGAATAATGTGTACGTGAACAACGACCTGCAACCAGTAGAAAACATGTTGCTGCCTCCAAATTATTTTATGGAAATAATTGGTTTACAACTCTAACTCTGAATAAAACTGCTATATGGAAGTTATTTCAGGCGGATAATTAATTAGAAAGTCAGAATGAAACAAAAGTTTGTGTTATTATCGTAAGTACGACTGTTTCTGAGGTATCCATGCAAATATTTACCAATGTACGCTTGTAATGCGTGCGGATGTGAAATATTTTATTGCTGTTTCTCAGTTGTAGGTTTTCCGCGGTTGAATCCTTTTGAAAACCTGTTTGGGTTATTCCTTTTGCTCCTCAGGGTGTATCCTTCTGCGACATGTCTAATTAACATTGAAATATGCCTCATCCCTTTATTCATGCGCCATCCACGTAAAACTGTGTAATTGTTAGGAATGCAAAGGTTTTACTAGTATGCAAAATCATATTCAAATGTGCACAACATAAATATGGCCAAGATTTTAAAAAATTGTACTTGCTATTCAACATCAAGTATTAATCGCTGCCAACTTAACTAAACGCGTGCATGCTAGTGTGCAATGTAACATATATGTAGTTATTAACCGTGAATTTCCTAAAAGGTTTATTTCAAGTACTCGCTACAGGAAAATTGGCTTGATGTCTTAACTCTGCATTAAAAATATGTAGGGCCTATTTAGAGACACTGAATTCGCATAGAGGTAAGAATTAACATGTCAGGAACAGATTTAGTTTCTAACGATTTCGTGGTTTCTCTTCGTCGACGCATGAGTAAATTCATCAGGACCATCACAACGTTTATTTTACATATGGCGGAAGGGTAGAAACCTGGGAGAAAAAACGTATCCTAAGCAGGGTATTCCGAAAGTGCAAAATTAGCCGCGAACAGCCGCTACGCTGGAGGTGGTAAGAGGAGCGTATAACAAGGAGCAAACTTTGTACGTTGCCACCAGCTCGAGTATGACGCGTGTTGGCCACTTATAGATTTATATGCGTAGTACCACCCATGAAAGACAGACAAGCACCATGTTTGTGGACGTTGGGCCGGAGGTGTTGACTAGGAAGAGAGTGCTCGACTTCGCAGGAGTGTGTGCTGAGCAGCTGTGCGCGCAGACCATGGCGGTGATGTGAAGGGCGGGAGGACGAAGTATGAGACCTGGCCCAGCGCCACGCATGCAGATGAGGCGGGGTTCCCATCCGCCTGGCGGATTACGAGGTGCCGGGCCGGCGCCGCGCGGCACGTGCCTCGTCCCGCGTAATCCGCTCTCCNTCCCGCCCGTGCTCGCCTCCGTAGCGCCCTCCTACACGCCTCCAATAATATATTTCATATTACTTTTATTATTATTGTCGTTGGTTCACTGTTAAATGGGCTTTTTTCATATCAACCTTCAAAACTATTTCCTGCCCCTAACTGCACATTTTTAATTACACACACTACTGGCAGGCTCCCAGTTAAGTTGGCAACGGTGCACGAAATGTAGTTCCGTGTCTTAACGTCGTATTTGAAGCGAGACGTTTAATTTTTTAGACGCCGGATATATTTAGTTTAGTATCTGTTAATTTTGCTATTTGACTTCAAACCCTCGATGTGCCCTGTCCTCTTAAAGTTACCGGAGGAGAGGGAATGCTAGTTTTATAACCGTATAATCTACATAACTACATAAGAGGAATGCTAAAAAGTATATATTTAAACATTCGTATTTTCTATTAGTAGCCTATAACTAGAGACCGGAAAAATTCGCTGATTCATTTCGGGACAAGCTAGAATTCGAAACACGTGTGTGTGTATAAAACTTCAGTCATTGGTCCACACGGTGTTTGACACCTCCTGGAGAAGGCTTGCGCAATCGTCGCCTTCTACTGTGACAGCAGACAACCAATGTGCGGTTTATATCGGCTCATTTGTACATAAGACTGGAGAGTCTAGCCTGCAGATCATTGAACTCGCGAATTTTTATGGTATATGCCTATAACATGTATTTGTCGCTGTCAAAATTCGGGTTCATTCCGTCCCTGCATTGCATTTCTGGAAATTTCCATTAAATCATTTTATTAAATTATGAAATCTGAAGCTAATCTCACTAAAATAGCTTTAAAAAATATGCGGATCACTAAAATAATGAGCGGAATAAAAGTTATTGAAAATCATGCGAGTAAAGTTGAAACAAAGGCATGTTGAAGCTGCGCCGAATTATGAAGAAATTACTTGTTTGATCAAACAACGCAAGGAAATAAGGTTCTGTTACAGTATATGGCTAAATTACTTTTTATGTTTCAAGCAAATCCCAGAAAGAACGTATTCAAAATTACAGGCAGGTTGTTAACCATAAGCTACGTTAAATTTTCAAACTGTCTCGAAAATAACCGTGCGTGATATGTCAGGTCGCTAATATGCACCCTTCCGAAAGTAATCGTTAACAGCAATTACTCAATAAAAGTGTTTGCATACTAAGGCCTTCTTGCTATTCGTGGGCACTCAAAGATGAGAAAAAGAATATAAATAAAATTATAGCAAACAAAAGTATTATCTCTGAGAAAAAAAAGTATTAAAAACAAAAGAAATCAGTTGGAATATAAAAATACGATGATATTATTTTTACAATAAAACAAACATCTCATTCATTGCACGTATTCAAGTCAACAAATTATTAAATTTCAACTGAGCGATGTCGAGTTTCAGCGACTTTCTATATCCACAGTAAAACTCGTCTTTGTTGTGCTATCTACACAAATCATATAATAAACAGAAAAAATAATTTGATTCCATGCTGTTATTTGCCTTTCATTTCGAACATTTCATTTTCCACGCAAAATTTCAGATGAAAAAGCTTCCATATTTATTAAATATTTGTGTAGGCGTATAACTAAAATCACAGGATCAATAATATTGCAACATGAACGTCGATGCTAATTAGGTCCATAAGTAGAATTTCCTTACCGTATCACAGTCACAGCGAATTCAAATGTTTTCCGTGCGATCGTAGAAAAATATACACCCCAACGTTACCGAACATTGGGAATGCTTGGTAAATACGTGTGTGAAAAATATCGTTGGTAGGCCTATCTCTCGTGAGATGTTTACAAAAAGTTACATTTTATAACCTGCATATTCCAGAGACTTGTTTTGGTGACTAGGCCGATTTTGAACAATTTGTGGACGAAGTAGGTCTACCTTACGGTGCATAAGCATGAAAATGAAATCACGTTGTTCTTATTTGTAGTAAAATCGCAGGTTTAGATGTTTAAGAAGAAAACAGCCTAACATTCTTAGATAAAAATATCAACCTTCAAATTCAACAGAACAGCCTTTCGTTTATAAATAAAAACAATCGCAGATTATAACTATTCACATTAAAAAAAACAGACACATTTAACCATCATTACGGTGAACTATTCATTACTCTGAAGCGAACCTATTCTTACACGTAACAAAAATTTTGTGAAACAAAACATATAAAAACAATATTTTGGTAACACTTTAGATTTTATACTGACAAAATGTTCATTGAGAAATTATAACATAAACTGTAGTACACAAAACTGTGCCACTTTACCATTTCTATAAAAAAATCTACCAACAAGAACGTTACCTAACCAGCTAACTTATGGTCGAGCGTGTTTACAATACGAGTACTGAAACCGAGGTTATGTTGGCTGGACGGCAGCATGAGATACGATAAAGCACGCATCTCAGGCTCCATGATGTTCGCGGAATTGCGATTATTGACGCTAGGCGGAAATTCTTAGAGTTTTATGATAACATGGTTTCGTAGGTTCTAAATTAACTGAAATGTCATTGAAACAACGTTCATTTTATCATTTATTTATTTTTCAAGTGTGCATGTCATGTACGTATTCTTTTCCCATTTCTAATACATTTCCGGGAAAAAATTACGTAAAATACCAAACAGGCAGGTTTTATTGCGCACATAATTATTTTAATATGAAATGTGCGATAAAACAAATTAAAATTGTTTAAAATTCCAGTAACTAATTAAAAATAACAAATTAACGTTAATATATATTTGCGCTGTACGATTACTGTGAATAAAATTACAATTTTGTCTGCGTTATATTGGTACTGATATGACAGGTACAGTTACTTTTTGACAACTTCATGAAGAAAAACACGTCTCAAACAAGTAATAACAATACTTTAAGAATTAATTCGTTGACAAGCTGTTTACGACGTCATTGCTCAAATAAGTAATGCTTAAAGGGAAAGCATTACTTCATAAAGTCTATTCGCCAAACAAGCATTCGACTATGAATTCCAGCCTAAGAACCAAGGAAGTGAAAAAGCTCATTTTGTTGAACTGCATTGGCACGTCCATCAAATGAGAATAAAACCATGTCGGCAAAACCATATCAAGTGCATTCTGTCAGCATCTAACCCATAACTTCCCGAGTGTGGGTCGTGTAAACTTCCATGTGAACAAATGCAGTAATTAGTTAGGGGCGACACCTTCACAATAAGTTCTGTTTTGAAAGTCACAGCTGGCAAGCTATGGTTTAGTGTTTCTTTGGCTCCAGTGACGACGGTACATATGCACAAACACACAAGAACGATGAATTAAATTTTTCGAAAGCAATCGTTGTTGGGAGAACGGACAAATAAGTCTAACAATGGTACCTACATTTTCTATAGTATGCATTATTTCGTAATTATCTTTACAGCACTTTTGCTGTATGCGTTTTCTGCTGTTATACTTTTTATGCTTCGGAATTTTAACTATAGTCCATTCACTGTTATTTTCAAATTTTCTAAAGTCCTGCTTAAGTTATTCTTTCAGGATATTCCTCCGCCTATTGCAAAAAAACCTTAACTAAGTCTAAAAAATTACACCAATAGGACATCGCACCGAATTTGTGCACACTCAGTGTAACAATATTTTGCATGTTAACTATTTCTTGCTAGGCATTACCAATACACCTATATTGTCCCTGTTATATTCATATTAATTATGTATTAAATATTATGATTTATACATAAAATATAAGTAAAATTTCGATTTGTCGAAAAATGAGGTACTTTTATGTTAACACAAATATAAAACTCTTGCGATAGTGATATATTTAGGAAATAACCGAACACTTCATACATACATGGGGTGATTTTTCAACGTTTTGATTCAAAAAGGTATGACGAAACCTAGAACAGACTATAATCTACATTCGAGATACATGCAATCGTTTCGGAAATGTTTACAAACAACTTTCACCAAGAAACAGCCATAAAATACTTCGCGATGGTCAAAAAAGCTCACAAAGAACCGAGCGTACTCATGCCCACAAAATATCTTGATTACTCTAAACATCACATTTGAGTTTGTACACTGAATTCGTACTCAACATACGTGAAAAATAATAATATTTAAAATAAAGTTTTGCTAATATTTTGTTACTATTCATCTTCCTTCCCCTGCACATATTATGAGCCGTCACAGTGCCCGCTTACAAATTATAGCATCTAACGCGCCAGGTATAGTCTATTCGCGGTTTATTCACACTTTTTGAATCAAAACATTGAAAAATAACCCCATATATGATGTTTTTAGTTGTTTCTTAAATATGTCCTGTATCACAAGCGTTTTATACTTCTGTAAACATAAAAATACCTTATTTTTGGTTAAATGTAACTTTTGCTTATATTTTATGTATAAATTATAATTTTGCTTTATAATTAATATGAACAGAAAGCAGGAGAAAATAGTTGTGTTGGCAATGCATAGTAAGAAATAGTTCTTATGCAAAATATCATTACACAAGCGTGCGCACGAATGCGGTGCGCTGTCCCTTTGGTGTAATTTTCTAGACTCGGATAAGCTTTGTTTGCATGAGGCGGAGGAATATCCTGGAAGTAGAACTTTAGCAGGGCTTCAGAAAAGTTGGAAGTAACCGTGAATGGACCATAAGACGAGATTAAGGGTATTACAGGCTTCTTTAGCAAGCAGTGTGTTAAATTGTTTGCCGGAGGACCGCGGAATTTGTACTTTATAAACTTTGTATTATTTTTGGTTCGAACCGAGACTGTAAAACGCGAAAGAATGGCCTGTCGTGCTGTAAGCTATGCATTAGGCCTCTTTCAGACGTTGCAGTTTTTTTTCACTAGACGGCACGGTCTACGGCACAGCGGCAGCACCGAACACACCACGGCAAGGGGCGTCACGTGTGAAAACTTCCATATACACCCATGTTTTTTTTTCTAAACACGGCGCCTTGCCTTATCGTCTGAAAGGGGCCTTAGCTGCGATGGACGGCGGGCTAATAAGCCGGCCGGACGTGGGAAGAGCTGGCTAATAAGCGCGGCGCGCGCGACACGTCCCTGACAGGCGCCCCGTGATGATAGTGGTTACCGAGTCACGTGGCGTTGAGAGGGCGGGGTCAACTGGGAGCACGCACCGCCCTCGCGATCACAAGGCCGACACTTGCAGTTTCCGGAGGCGATACAATCAGGTCGCAGCAATCATTATCATTGGACGTCCCGCGGCGCCTCACAATGCGCTCTGGGCAATACTTAGTTATTTTTCCTGGTGCGACTTGTTGAGACAACACGCGCAGATAAGCTATCCCGGGGGAAGGAAGGAGGGAAGAATACAACGATGAAGCCCTTGTTCCAAGAGGTGGAAATGTTACTCACACACATGCACACGCAAACATACACTGTAGGCGGCAAGTATACCGTTCGCAATCATTCGCTCGAGGTCATATTCGTATGTACAGAGTTTGCATTTGTATTGATTGTCAAAAGACCGTTTCAGTATTCCGTGAACACTACTAAAGCAGTATAGTGCAGGCTTCAACTCTCGTGTCGTAGAGATGACGAGTATCATCCTGAGGAATGAAATTTCATGCTCATTCAACCTGGTGGCGCAGTTTTTATACTTGCTGGTGTGTCATAAACCGCGCCAGACGACATCTATGCAGTCCATTTCCGCACTTGCACAACGGGTGGCGCTGTTACAAACACCAGAAGCGAATGAACGCCAAAGCATCATCAAGGCTCCCGTCTACCTGGAGATTTTTTCCCATGTTCGATGCCGAGCACTCAACAGCCCTCGTGTGAAGTGTGTGTTCTTTTCGTAAATCAGGACATTAAACGCACGTTTAACAGTTTCGCAGATAAACGTGAATTACTAACACACTGTAACGCAGTTCAAGCACCAGGTAGGCGGGAGCTTTAAGTCCAGCCGTTGGTCCTGTATGTGTCTATATAGTCCTCGGAAAATAAGGTTAAATATATTGAACATACTCCATTGCTACACTATGTCGTCACAGAAAACCAAGTCTGAGACATGAAACAAAAACGGGAGCAGATGTCAGCTTCTGAAACGTTGCGACAAGCTCGTCTAAGAAAACTACTGTGTTCTCCTGTGTCGTCATCGTTGTGTCTTCCAGTCTTTTGCGAAATTTTGTTTTCTTCTCAGTGTTCGACTGTGCTGTCTTAGTTGTGTTGTGCCCTTTTTTCCTACTTTTTAAGTTTGATTGAAACCAACTCTTCCAATGTGTCGTTGTCATTGTGTTGCCCTTGGATTTTTCAGTTTTGTCGCTTAATTATTCGTTCTGTAATTGTATTTTTTTGTTTTTCTATTTTGTTATTTATTTGACAAATTTCCTTGTGGGATTTATTATACGTCACACTTTGACTTCAGCCACTCTTGGTTCGATTTTCGTGTTTTTTTTCATGTCTCAGTTTTTGTTTTCAGTGGCGACATTGTGTAGCAACGGAGTATGTTCAAAATGTTTCACCTAATCATTCACCTCCATTGCATGGATCTTTCAAACAACTCCTCTTCGGAAAATGTCACTCGCCTGGTTGATGCCGCATATGCAAACGACCATCGTAAGCACCGAGGCAGAAACTATTCTCGTCACGGAACACAACGCTTCGCCATTCGTCCCTCCAGGCGATATTTTCTCGACACCACTGGATGTGGAGCGGCGTCGAGTGGAGGTCTGCCTAGCAGCGTTTGTGATCGTTGCCCAGCTGCGGATGGTCCTTGCCAACACTGCGACGCTACCTCGAATCTGTTCTGTGGTCGCTGTGCAGTCCACTGTGACCGGTTGTACTACGTCACTGTCTCTGGCGTGCATCTCAAAATTGCTGCAGTCCGGAGCGAGGCGCACGAGTGAGTGCAGCTTCCTCTGACAAACGGCGCCGACATCTGTCACTCCTAGTGTAACGTGCTGCGCAGTTCTCCGTTCCTCAACTAGTCTTACAATAAATGTTGTAATACATTTACGAGTTAGACAGGGATCGATTTAATAGAAACTTACACAATGGTAATATATTTCAATTAATATTCTGTTTTCTTTATAATCCAGTCAAACTTAGGAGATAGCAATTAAATAACTAGGAAAATTTACACACATTTACATAAGTGTCTCATGCCGAAAATAATGGATAAGAATATTCAGTAAAAAGTAAAAATTATTACTTTACAATAAAATATTTGAGTATTTCTGTTTTGTCTTTTTCCAGACTAGCATGTTTCTGGATCACACTTTTAGTTCATTTACACCCTACCACATGAGGTCTAGTCTTCTTGGGACTTGTTTCAAAACTGAAATAACCTCATTGTTACGTATTTACAAAGATGTCACGGGGAATGTTCAGACTAGCTAAGATGTTTAACGGTATCGTGTGAGAGGCATTAGTCAGTTGACACACTTAAAACCCTCATCCCCCATAGTTAAAAATTCCCTTCGCCTCTTGAATAATATTAACACGGGATTTATAAAATGTGTTACAAAGCTGAATGCTTTTGAATTTAATTTCAAGTTTGGTACTATTTCTGGAAGGGGCTTGAGCCCATTCCCCCCACCCCCTCCATATCCGGTCTGTGATTGCGCCCCTGGATTTAGGTGAGCGAACCTAGGAAGATATCAAGGTATCATAGCCTACATTTTTAAACTTAATATTGAAATGAAAATAATTTTTCCTCGAAAAGATAGGTGGATGTTGGAAAAACTAACGTACAAACCATTTACCAGAAAAAAAAAACATTTAGCCATACTTGAGCACAGAGTGTTTTACTGGTCAATATCGTACCGCGCAATAATTCAGTAAATGCAGTCGCGTCACATAAAGTATAGCTTTTTTTACAGTTATAGTGACAAATTATTAGCTCTTGTGGAATTACGTTATTTATATTCGTGTGAACATCTATCAAACTTTAATATGCATAAAATATTTCACAAGTTAGGGAAAAATTTCCTTTTGTAATTTTGTTAACATAATAGGCAACGTGCACATTTTTTCCTGGCACTTGGTTTTCATTCATTTATGTGTTAGAAAGGTATTTACAACGTATCACGATTTAAAAATTAGTTTTGAAAAATGTATGATTGAATGAAAGTTGTACGTTTGAAACGCCTGCCAAAACGCGTCTGTCGCACCTGCTCACTCCATGACGTCACAAGTCAGATACAACCTCGGCCGCCGCGTTTGTTTACTTTAGCGGTGATGCGTATTTGGCTAAATATAATTTGTTTGAAGTAATGAAAATAGAAAATAAACAGTAAAGTATACCAAAATCATTGAAATGGTTTATTGTACCGCAGTGTACTAGTACATCTCGCAAAACACCTGTTAAAATATTTGTTAGTTACAAAAAACTAAACAAACAGGAAGACATGGTTTAGAGCAGTTAGATGTTTCGCCAAAATCAATTATTTTTGTTTGCGAAGACCATTTTGACGTACGTAATTATATTAAAGGTGTTTATGTTTCCCCTATGTAGACAGTTTTAACACTGTACTTCTTAATATCTACTATTTACATCTCACCTAACCTTCATTACAGTACTATGGCATTGTTTAATACGCACCACAACACGTTTAGCAATCCGTATGTGATGTAGACGTAAGCATAAAAAAATTTGGTACTTATTTCATAGTAATAAAGGCATATAAATATGTTTACAAAAAATTTAGCCACACAATGTAAATTTTACATTTTGTAAGTTTATACATTCCACGTTAGGCCTAACAGATGGAATTTGGTATATATGTTTTTTTATTAATTTAATATTACTTCTAACATTCGTTTCAAGAGCACGGCTATCATATTTCGGCCATATTCACATTGTATTCCTAAATAATAACATGTCACGATGTTAAGCCATGAAAATTAAACATTAAATTATTTGGTTGGGGCTTCGAGTCCCTCTTGCAAAAAGTTTGGTTTATATTATACATTATTTACGAGACTAGGTCCACAAAATTGACATTAAATAGTCCAAGCGTTTTACGCAAGTAGTTGTGTTACCTTCATAACCTTTCCCCTTAAATAAACAAAAAAAAAACAGCTTTTGAGAATAAAGCAAATTCTTAAGTTTTTATTACAGATTTTCTTCGCTGTATTTAATCTCATCACAGGTATTAAGTGTTTATCAAACTACCATATCTATTTCAACTTATGTGTACAGTTCTTACAGTTTAAAAAGAAAGTGTAGACACAGCTATCGTGACGTCAGAATAAAAAAAGTTATGTTAGGTACACAAAACATAAGAAACAATAAGATAAGCAAGTTAATTTTTAAATAATTTTTCAGCTTCTAAACGCTATATTTGAGGCCTCAATAAAGTGTTTATAAATGAGGTGGAACGCGGAAATACAGATTTGCCGGCCGGCAGCGCGGCGTTCTGCCCGCCACCGACCCGCAGTTGCTCGCGAGAAGTCGTGCGGTGTCGGATAGTGACTAGTGTACTAGCTTTAGACCTACTGTCACCATACTGCTCGTTATCTGACATTTATAAAACGAAAAAAGTGTTAATGAATGCTGAAACGTGGTTTATAATCGGGAAGTATTTGTAATCTTCTTTCTCAACATAACATTGCGGTTTATTTCTAAATAATGTAGTTAATTTACCACAGACATCAGCTCACTGCAGTCGCCTTCGTTACAATTCTGTTATTCTTATGAATATTCCATATTTTAATTTCCAACTTTGAATCTCAGCAATCGTAAACATAAATTCAGATGATAATAATAATAATAATAATAATAATAATAATACGTGCCTCAATAAAACTTACAAACAAATAAATTTTAACATGTGATGTAAGCCTACTGTCGCTTTGAAGATCGCGACTGTGCGATATGAGACACGTTCTTACCTTTGTATTTTTACACATCTTATTTCAGGTTCCACAAAACAATGGGAATTTAAGAAATCAAGTACCATATCGGTATCTACTTGTGGCAGATTGTCCGACTGCGCTTTCACAAAGTTGCCTTCCATTTCAGTGCTACTAGTTTGCAACGTGCCGGGGCCGGCCACCGGCGTATGACTAGTGACGTCAAAACAATGAGAGAGCGTTCCGCATTCACGTGACAGCAATAGCGAAAGTTACTGTTTTAATACTCAAATAACTTTGTCAAACCCGATTTTTATGCAAGAAACGGCGCATTTTTATTTTAATACTCATATACAAATGTGTTCTTATCATTTTCAACTATATTTGCGAAATTTGCATATTGCCTATTATTCAAAATTCATAAAATTTTAAAATATTCTTAAGTATTGTAAACTTGCACTAGATATTCGACTGAGAAGTTGGTTAAAGGAAAGCTATGTATATAATTATAATAAAGTTCGTATAAGGGCAAAATCCAGCCTGTTGGAAATACATCATATATATAGAGAAAAACTTACGTTACTTCGAATTCAAAGTATAAAATATGTAAATGGGAAGTGAATTTGCGGCAGCCTGAACATTTCAGGCATTAAGTTTGGGGTGTTGGTACGCTACATTGCAATGAATTGTGTATAAAAATGTTTTACCCTTCCGCTGAAGAGGTAAAAGTTCTTTTTGGGAAACCGTTCGGTTTTACCTTAAACTAAGTAGGAAAAACCGATTTTTTTCTATCATTTTTGATAAAACTTTATTAAATATGTTTTATTTATTACAAAAGCAAATTAATGTAAACACATTTACACCGCGATCTTCTGAATTTTTAAAGTATCTTAACAGTTTTTACAAAAGTTAAAAAAATGTTTTTTAAAAAAATCTGCTGTAAAAATTAAAGTGGCAGCACTATAAAATATAAAGTAATATACTTCAGTTTCCTGCCAGACTTTGTCATAATACTTGCGCCAAATGCAATTGTATTGACACAAAATATGCAAACAGGCAGTGATCGTTCATTAACAAGCGAAAGAAAATAAACAAATTTTAAAAATCTGGTTTTGGCTTAACTGATGCATTTTTATCATTTTAAAAAAGTTTTGTATTTCATATTTATATATTTTAAAAATTTTATGAATTGACATTTTTGACAATTTTTTATTTTAAGTTGTAGCATGATACGTGAGTTACGAAATATGTGGTGGGAGAGGGATTTGTAAAGTCATCAAGTTTAGGTTATTGCTTTCCATGGGTCTAAAATATGTTATTGCTCACGATGTTTTAAGTACATTTTCTAGGTTGCATGCATTTCTCAGCGAAGATATTAATACATATGCTAGACTGCAATATGCTGGAATTTTTTCCATGAAATTTAGAAGATAGCAAAACTTTTGAAATTTAGGTAAACATTTGTTAGTCAAGACTACCAATATTTTCGAACGGAGTATGTGTATATATATATATATATTTTTTTTTAAAATTCGTTTTGTGCTCGTGTGGATAAATTACACACTGCCGGACAATAAAAATAACGCACACAGAAGGATGCATCGAATGGCACTGAAACTTTATAGCTGTAGTAATACAGTTGAGTAATACAAATTACAAAAAAAAAAAAAAAAAAAAAAAACCAGCAGGAGGACAATTACATATGGTTCCGAGGTACGCCGCCCGGTCATCTTCAATAGTGCGTCGCACCCCCTCATACTGCGATACACGCTGCAACATTGTCTGGCATGGAGTCCAGCAGACACCATACGTTTTCCTGAGGCAGGCGGACCCATAATTATTGAACAAAATGTTTCAAACCCCGGACACTGTGGCATGGCGGCAGCTGGCGTTTCAACTGGTCCCACACATGAAGATTGGTGACATGTCAGGAGAGCAAGCAGGTAGTGTTTGGACACGATGGATATAGTCCTGGGCGACTCATGTCGTTTACGGTCAGGCGTTATCCTACCAGAATATCGCACCTGGAATCCCGGTCAGAATAGGAGCAAATTGAGAAGTAGGATCTCATCTACATACCGTTGGGACGTCATGTCACACGACAGTAGCGAATCGACTATGGTAGACTATGAATCCCCAGACCATAATGCCAGCGGTGGGGGAATTGTGCCGCTTGATAACGAAATTGGGACTGTGGCATTCACCAGTGGCCCTCCACATTTGGGCGATGGTTATCAGTCCCCATAAAGAAGCGGCATTTATCACTAAACACCACAAATCGCGTCTCGGTGTTCTACATTGCTCTGGCCTGGGACCACTGCAAATGGAGCCGCTATTGTTGCAGAGTTAATGGCCACCTGTCTCCATGGCACGGGTGGTACAAAACCATACTAAGTGCATCCTGTAAGTGTTGGTTCCCTGCAATTCATGCTTGATGTGGTACAAGACTTTGATATTTTATGTATACGTACTACCACGTCCTGTGCCTGTACCCACATACATGCCCCTGCGATGGCACCTTCAGGGGGATCAATTTTCATGCAATTTTCTTTCGTCATATACTTAACCACTAATAACAGAAAATTTAAAAACTAAAATTAAACTATTAGAAAATAATTTTGACTGCGTGTCTTTGTTGAAAATGCGCTGATAAAAAGAGGGAATCATCCAGAAAAAATGCTCCAAATGGGACGTAAATAGTTAGTAAATTTTTATTGCTAAACCCGATTAATGTGTTTTAAAATCCCACAGCACAAAAGAAGAAAATAACTTCCTTAATTTCTGACTGAATTCCATACAAAAAATATTAATTTTTATATTAATGTTCATAATAATTACTTAATTATTTATTGAATAACTAATTCATATTAATTCCAAACTAAAAAAAAATGAAATTTTCAAATTAATTATGTCAACATTTTTAGCTCACTCAGTATACAAATTCGTAAATTATTTTTTTTTTTCTTTGTGGCTGTGGATTTTATAAAGTTAAAAATTAATCAGATCTAGCGGTTTCAAATTACTAACTGCTCAATCAAAGCCCGATTTCAAAAGTATTATTATATTTTTTAATAAATAAAACTGGAGAATTAATATTATAATTTTAATGGAATTATTGCATAGACTGAAGATGAAAATGGCAATCTTATAAATATATATTATGATGAACTTGTGTGAAATGAAACAAAAATTTGCACAAAATAAAAATATTAAAAATCACAATATATATCGTGTTCATAAATAATGAATTGACACTTTTTATTCTTCTTGCAAAGATTGTGAGAGAGAATATAAGTGAAAATATTATAGCTAAACAGCTTAGATATCAGAAATATATTTAAAAAAATACAAAATACCCCAGCCTAACTTCATCTCACATCTTTCTACAGCCTTTCATATTTCACCCAAAGTACCATACTTATTTTGTTATGCGTATGTGCCACCATGAACTCTCATTTTCTTTTATCGAAGCTGGTTCATATCTCAGCTATTTGTACTGTGGGGACCCCAAGATGAATTAGGATATTTTGTGAAATTCTGGATATCACTCATCCAAGACAGACTAATCATATCTATTGCATAATTAGCTATGTCCACTCACTCACTATTCAGATCCGATTTTAAAATCATAAATGGACTTTCACGAAGAGTATATGGATTGTAGTTATATACATATTCAACTTTAGAAAGATGTTTCAGTAGTAAATCTTTTAAATATATCGATTTATTTGTTAAAAACTCAAACAGACGATGCGAAAATTGTTATTTTATCGATCCAGATACTTAGTTTTTTGAAAACAGTTTTTTATTTTGCTATGTTTTGTGATTTTGTAAGTTGAACAAATACTTTTATTTTTATTTATTCACTTGTAAAAAAAAAAAGATAGTTTAGCATAAGATGTGCATTCTCGTACCAGAATGAGGAAATGTCATTGATAAGATTCGAGCTCACGCGAGCATTGAAGGGAGTTAACTTAATAACATTAATGACAGTGAGAGTTTGGCAGCACTCTACCGCAGCAGGATTTTTCCTCCACGATAAATGTGTGCAAGAGAGATAGTTGGAGAACATTTATTGAGTTACAAAGAATCAGCCAGTTCTATTGTCAGTTACGTCAAGTAGGAAAATTTAATAAAATACTATTCATTCTTAACTAAACGGGTTTTTCGATAGTATTGGTTAACGTATATTATAAAAATTTCCTTAAGAAATTATTCATATCACGTTGAAAATTAAATTAATCAGCTTTTATTTTACCACTACTGTCCATACACAATGAAATTATGAATTTAATTTCTTCAGAGTTAATTTAGTTATATATTGTGGGTAAAACCACTTTAAACATATTATCTGATTCAACCAAAATTTTAAAACAATGGAAAGTACATATAAAATCAACGTTTGAAATAAAATAATCTTATTCAATTATTTTTAATCTTGAAGTTATTGATATTGTTAAGTTTCTTCAAAATTTGTGTTTAAGTTATTTAATATAAAAAAATATTTAGAAAAAATATTGTAGTGATTAACTTGTGAATATATTTTAACACTTATATAACACTATCAATGCACATTTTATTGATTCATTGTTAACTTCTTACGTTTGATAAAAATATATAAGTTAGGCTTATATATTCAGTTATCTTCTCCTCCTTATGAACATAGGTAAGATTTCTTTTGCTAATCAACACCACACTGCATATTGCATGTCCCAAAACATTTTTATCAAAATAAATGCTTAAATTTACATTTGTGTTTTTCTATAAGTTCAATCACTTATATAGAGGTTTTCTGGCAAAATAAGAATAATAAACGTGTTCACCATCTTAATTTGAAACTGGTATGAAATAGAGTTCATTGTTTATATAATTTGTAGTAGTTTTGGTTTCTGAATTTTTAAAATCACGATGTACGAGTTACATCTTATGAAAGCAACCAGCATCTCTAAATCCTATTTACTTTAGGAAAAAGTCCATTTATTCTATTTATAACAAATATTCCTCACACCATAATGATTAAACATATAAGTTTGAATATACTGCTCAACACAATGTTTTATATTAGTTTGAAAACCAACTATTGCAAAATCAGGCATTACAAATTGCATGTTATCACACATTTTATATTAAAATTAAATGTTCTTGTGCCTTGAGGAACAGTTTTTTTCTAAAAAAATGTTCATTAATAAAATCCGGTATGTATTATTGGATTTATATATATTTTCACCGTTATTGTGTGAGATGTATTTGCTTCATATTCTACGATTGGCCACATAATGTTTAAGTCTAGGAAATCATTTTTCCTGGAGCAGTATAATATTTATCAATTGTCCCATCGACTTTTTTCACTATTAAACATAGAAATAATTGTTATCATAAGAATTGCATATAAAATTTATTTTATAACCCTCTTTAAACCAAATTATATTATTATCGATGAGAAAACCAAACAGACATTTCAACTGATAGTTAATTTAATTTGGCCTATCTGAATGAACATATTTTACTGGATAGTTATTATCAACACCACTCATTTCTAAATAAAAATTTTCTGATGGTGAGCTTACCAAAGTATGTATCATTGTTGAAGTGATCCCAGAATTATTAAAAGGTGCAATTATTTGTCCATGCTTTGATATATTTCCTCGAGAAAATTTAAATGGAACAAAATTAGAAGTTACATCAAAATTATCGAGCTAAGCATAAGAACTAGCATATCTTTTAACGAGCTTATAAATTTGTAAAACATAGGCATCTTCAGGAAAAGAAAATAAATCACCAATACTAACATCGAGTTCAATTCTATTATTTTAAATCTTTTAATTCCTCAGAGTTTGAACTGGTAAAGGGAACGTTTCTCTCTTTAAAATTTCGACAGTTTTGTAGTCCATTTTACAGCAAAAAAAAAAAAATAGATAAAGGAAAGTTGAACGGTTTAACATAAGAAAAAGCTAAAAATAAATGTTTCATAGAAACTTTTAAAAATTGTAAAAAAAACGCACAAAGCTGAATATGAAAGAAATTAAAAAAAAGAACTTCCTATAATTCATTAATTACAAAATATTGCCATAAATTTAGAGGAAGTAGCAAGAGAAAATAAAAATTTGATTTCAAATTTAGTTCCTGTTGTAAGAAATTTAAATTATCCAAAAACCCTCACAAAAACGTCATTTGAAAAAATGTGTATAAATATTTTGATAATAAACTTTTATAAATATAATTTTTTATGTACAGTTAGTAATCAAACCATTAAAAAGTAAAATTATTAATCTCGGTAAAGAAATTTCAGAAAAACAAACACGTTTGTCAATAATAAATATGGCTTAAGAATTGTTTTATTGTTGATACAAAAATAGATATCTAAAATAACATATTCTTAATCAAAGATAGAAAGTATTGATTAACAGAAAGACTTTACAATTTGTGAAAAAAAAATCTTTAAAATAAATATATCAAAGAAGATTAACAAAATTAAACTGATATTGTTTTGTCGACAAAAGAGGCATATCAGAAATATAATCATAGTAAAAAAATAAATTATAATAGAGGTTAGAAAAAATATTACGTAATTGAAACAATCTCTGACAAATATATCAAAAATATCAACATGATGGTATAAACCAGATACTACCTATATGATCATATTCACCAAAAAACACCGAAATATCTAATAATAATTTTAAATGCTATTCCTAATTCGTTTTGGAATTCTGAACATCCCAGAAAATAATAATAAATTTGGCAATAGATAATTTAAATTCCCCAGAAATGCTTATCCTAGAATATATTTACTGTATAAAATCCACAAAATTAAACAAACCAATAGAAAGGGGTGATAAAGGAATAAATAAATCAGAGACAGCTTGTAGGTATAACGATATTGCTTATCACGACCATAAAGATTTAGAATCAAGATATAAAGGTGATAAAGTTCTTCAGAGAGAAACAAACTAAATAATGCTAGATAAAGATACTCCAATTTAAAAAATGGGAAAAGGATTATACCATGATCGTAGAATTTTAACATGAATGATTCCAATTACATGAGTGCTCAGTGTTTTAGCCGGATGAGCTAACACTACACGTAATCCAGTAGAGACTACTAGAAAAAATTTTAAAAAAATCTATTAGAGCAGCAATGACATAATTTAGCTATGGAAAAATGAACTTGGAGGAATTGCTGCAAAGAATAAAAGAATAGGAATATCAAAAAAATTTAAATCATTCTTAATGTCTATTCGTTTTAAATTTTTTTTTGAAGGAATTGTATTATTTCTGATATAATTCATTTGTAATTAAATAACATATTTGTCATGAAAATCTTTAATAAGTTATTTGGATAAATATTTTGATGTTGTCGAAAGAATAAAAAAAAATTCCAAATATAACGCCTAATGAATGTGCTACAGCGACAAATTTAATGATTATCAAGACTGAAAAATTATCACATAAATCAAAATAATGAATTTAATGGAAAAAATTGATAATCTGAATGTTTCTATTTTCCTGATGCTTTTAAATTAAGATTAAATAAAGTTCGTGCTATCATAGTTACTGTCTTAGTTTATAAATATAATTTCAACGAAGTCTTAAACTGATGTAAGTATTAACGAAGAAAGTATAGTGTAAATAAACACAATAGAAAAAAGTGTAAGAAGGGAAGGAAGAAATAATGCTGAGTGACTTGTTTCTAGTAAAGGAACAGTTTTGCTGTTATTTTTTAAACAAATACATTTCTGAAATGAATGACATTTTAAAAATGTATAGTCGCAATAGAGAATGAGGCTTCATTGCTGTTTTCATTTACGTCTGGAAGAATAAATAGAGTCAATAAGACGATTAACGAAGAAAATTTGGAATTTTATATATAGCTGCTGTTCCGAAATGCATCAGAAATTATTAACCCCTTAGCGGCCCTTCCCTTACGCTGCCGTGCTGTGTGCTAATTTCTTCACTACCTAGATAATTAATGTGGGAACCGGTACTCCTCAGTTCTTCCGATTAAGGTTCTAGTGAAACATTCAAATTCATATATAACATGTGTACCTTGTGTAAGTTTGGAAATGTAGTTGTTTTTCGTAAGAATATTGCTTTTTCGCCGAATCCCTATAGGCAAAACTGATCTATTGACCACCCCTATTTTCACACCAAACCATTGCACAAGAAAACAGTACTGTAAATAATTTTATTACTTACTAAATAAACAAATGCGGAAGACATGCATGCAGCTGCCAGCTGCCTCTTTACACCCAGGTTCATTGACACTGTGGGTTTAAGTGGCGAGTGTTTACTAACGGTCGTTTCGCCTTCCGCACTTGGGCGTACGGTGGTACGCACTTAATTTGTTTCAGTTACAAATTTGGGTACACATCCTTAATGTCAAAAAGCTAAACTTTTAACAACGACGTCTGTACTGATCAACAGAACAGCCTACAACAAAAAATTATGTAATATTTTAGTGTTTCTATGTGTAGTAAGAAATAAGAAATCTGCAACCACATGAATAATGCATCTCAAATAAAAAAATTCAATTACAAGAAATATAATTTTGCTATTGAGTCTGTCGTAGTCTTCGGCAACTACAAAATGGATTTTATCCGAAAGTGCTACCAAAAACCCGATCGAATGGTGTCTTGTTTAACATAGAAATTCCTACAGCAGTTTGTAGCAGGTATAGGTTGTTAACGGTAAAATGAGCACTTCTGAAAGCCCTGCTGAAGATCTACTTATAAGCACATTGTGTATCCTTCCGCCCTATATAAAACCAACATTGCCGTGAACCTGATCACTTTATTCATGCGTCAGAAAAGGGAAACTGTAGAATTATTATAAAAGTAAATATTTTGCAAATTTTATAATATGCATCAAAAAATCAGACAGAAAAATAATTATTGTAGTAAAGATAAATGTTTACCGAATAATATTAATTCAACTTTATGACATGGAACTACTTTCCCTCCTCCACTACCAACTTTACTGGGCGCATGCCAATACGTGTGCTCGTGAAAATGTATGCAGGTAGGGAAAGTGACATTTTTCAAGTGTTGATTTCAAAATTGCTCACTTAACCGTAAACAGCCTTTAGTGAGGTTGAGGAGGAGACTTTTAAAAAACACGTCAGTTATGGAATCGGAACTCGTTTAATAAGCAGTAATCAACCCGATCGGTGCCCGTACGTACCTGTCACAAAAAAAACGGTGTGATACGGCGTCTTCCTTGCATACCGAAGGCACAAACTGTTCACAAGTTTGTAGAACCCGTTTCCGTACTCTCTCTCTCTTCCACACGAATCTTCGGTCACACTCCCGCAGCACAGTTGTTTACTTATTCCATTTGCTTGTTTCCTAAGTCATGCACCACGCTCTAGTTTTTTTTTGTAGTCGTTGGCAACACGTGGAGCTGAAATTTTGCATTTCATAATACACTTGTTCAACGCGTCGTTTTTCGATAACTCTACGACTAAACACTGCGATTTTTCTCAATATTAAAGTGTTCAATGATTCTATGTTCATTTCATCACTAGCAGGCCGTGCACTGGTTAGCTTGCAACTCGGACCGCCTTTGCCTTTCCTCTTCAAACAGTGTCGTATCGCTCTTTACGGGAGTGAGGGGAGAGAACACCACCACTTCCCCTACCCTTCCCAATGTGGCGTTAGGACGTTAGAAGCCAGCGCGTCAAGTAATTATGAGCCTAATCGAATAAAATGTCATAACTGATTATATAAACCCTATGAGTTTGCTAACTGGATGTTAAATGATTTCGAACTTTACAATAACCAAGAAATTTCTTTAATAAAAACTTGTATCGTGTCATACCAGTAGACACATTCTGTCAATACAAAAGTTTTTTTTTAACCACATTAAGGTAGTGACTCCAAGACCTTGTATAAGGAATTCTGCGAGAAACTCCTGATTACTTCTCGGAGTTAAAGTACTTGTTTTATAATGCGGATATGCTGCCTCTTAGCATTCGTGAAGCCACGGGTTTTCCTTGTGGGTTTCTATCGCAGTGCCAGTAAATGTTGTCGACTATGCTCTCTCCCCGACTGCGCATAATATCTCATTGCATCGTGTTTAAAATCTACTGCACTTATTCCCAGTACTAAAAGAAAGCACACACACTACAGTAACGGAAACTTTTAAAACATTACGCATTCCACAATACATTTTCTGGAATTCTTCAAGTTTCATGTTTTGCACTGCACAACGGTAACACTTTACATCAGTTTAGTGCTTCGCGCATAGAGGCAGCACCTCATTAGATACGCCAGCAACATCGCCCTTGGCGTTTCACTGATTCGTCATATCACACAAACCTTCAAGTAGGCAGGGTCATTAATATTTATAATAGTAAAATTTAACATAACTTCAAATATGTGTAATTATATTTAAAGTGTTGCTTCAATTATTGACAGTATTAAGAGGTTGGCGGATAAAAAAAAGGGGGGTTGGCGGTCATTGTACACATATGCAGCCTGTCAAATCAAATACTGCAAAAGAAAAGTGATATCACACGCGATAATTATATATTCAGCAACCTATCCCTGTCCCCTGTCCCCTTTTCCTTTTTCCCTCTTCTGCTCATCCTTACGAGGCGCAGACTGCTGACGTCACGCCAGCAGCGCGCTCAATTAGCCGGAACTAATCGATGTCGCCCGAGGGCTGGTGGCGGGTGAGTGATTGTGGCCACACCCCCTTCTCCTGCGCCATTGTTGCGCAGGCGCATTGTTGTCTCTGCGTGGGAAAACAGCGTCCCTCGTCGCCCAATAGCCCAAGCGCCATTGTAGTATATCATCACTCTCCGACTCTTCCCAGATCGTACTTACACGTTGCTGATTTATTATACCCTACTTAGACATTCATAGCCTCCATATTGAAAATATGATTTTTTATCTCCTTTCCTTTCGTTGGATAACTGAACAAGTTGCCTTTGAACAACCACGTTTACCGACTGATATTTGTCTTCGCAGTTAAAGTCTGTGCTGTGAACAATTTAAATAGTAATTGTGGACAAATGAAATGTCTTGCTAATTTAAGAGGAAAACATTTTCTCTCCACAAGCCTAGTGCATAATGAGGACATAAAACATGTGAACCTATAATATATTTCTTATGCCGTCAAACGATTTTTACTTCCATTCCGTCATTAAATGTTTCGTGCTTTAAGTCTGACGGTTTTGTAAGTATTCAAATAGACGTTATGAAATGCGCCATTTTTCTGTTAGGAATTAACCAAACCTGCCCTAAATAAGTTTGTTTTTCTTTGTTTCTTTAACACGTTTGTTGAAAACGAGGTGTCGCCGAAATGTCGATTGCATCTCAAAACAAAAATACACATCTATACTTTCATAAAAACTATTTTTTTTTCAAGGATTTATTAGGCTTGTCTACAAACATATTTTATGGTGCGCTACTATTAACAAACGCGCAATATCAGCAGCTATTTAAGTACATGTAACGGTAGTACGTACTTGCATTGATTTCCTTACTTTATGTAGGCTTATCTTAATTTTTACTGTTATCATTCAGTTGCGTTTAGAGAAAATGCTGTCTATTCTAAATCACAGCAGCACCCCATGGTCGGCAGAAATCACCAGCGCCACAACCTGTCAAGTCCACGTCTACACAACCCTCACGGCACGCGTGCGCTGTGCTTATTCTTCGCATCTTCAGCTCCAAGCGTTCGTTGAACCCCTCTCCGCCCACTTCCACGTCGCTCTCCCCTCCCCCAAAGCTGTATTTGCTTAAGCTTCTCATGCGCACTGCTTCTATCTCCAGTCTCAATTTTACACGTCATCGACTCTTGTTTCGCGGTTTGGGAACGGGCGAAGGGGTGCCAGGAACTACATGTGAAAAAAAAGGGGGCGGGGGGAGAAGGGCGAGAGGGTAGTATGCAGTTCAGTTTCTTTTCCCTTACGTTACGCAACACTTAGGATGTTTTTTTAGGCGAACGCGAAGCATTAATGTCTGAATGCCTACTTTATCTGCCTCGAGATGAGTTTCGAATTTCTCTTATCTGAAGGTTTATTTGTACGAATTTACCAACGCATAAATTTTCTGGAATTGTTCTTGCTCTTTATTGAGCTATGGTTGATTTCTTATTATTGTTGAAAAAAATCACCCGACGATTGTTTTCTTGAAATATATTCGTGGGATGAGATCCCCGCTTCATTGTAGAGTGGCACATCGCCCCAACGAGAGGTTTTATGGTGTCTGGTGCCATTACGTTCAGAAAATTCTGCGACCATATGCGCTCCCCTTCCTGGCGCAACTTGACAACCCGATTTTCCAGCAGGATAATACCTGGCTTCACACAGCACGGGTATCTCTGGCCTGCCTTCTTGATCTCAACATGCTTCCTTGGCCGGAAAGGTCCCCATAGCAAAAAGTATATAATTTAGTAGCATAGTTACGACTTAACGGGATATTATTTATCTTTACATATAAATCAATATTTGTAATTATTTGAGCGTGTCGAAAATTTAACGCTGAGAGTATATAATCATACGTACTTTTCCCACTGTGAACGTCAAACGTTGTACAATATTTTTCCCTGAAGAAGAAAGCGATTGCCTGGTTGGCGGAAGTACCGAACTACTTGTACTTAAAACGGATCCTTTAAATGGTCGTACTTAGCAGTTCAAAAAGAAACCAAGGAATTTAGCTTTCGCTATATACATATAATATTTATATTTATATATAATATTTATATTTATATACTTATACAATATATACACATACACATGTATACTGTTACTAAAAATTGGCAGGCAACTTGAGTATTTTGGTTACACAACTAGCAAGATTTTATAAATTTACAAAATAAAATCTACATCTGTGTGTAATGTCTTAAAAACTTTCATTTTTGTACTACGGCAGTACTGATCAATAAATAATGGCAATTTGTAGCTCAGATAACATAACAGTTATTCCAATGGCATCAAAACAGAATTTATTTTGTTGCAGATTAAAAACGAGTCTCTCGATATATGGGATTACCAGTGGCAAGATTCCTCTAGCATCAGAGGAAACTCCGCTGGACCTCTAAGGTTCTAGAAGAAGTTTACTGAATATTAGTAAAATGCCCAGTATTTTTCTGTATAAAAAATTTAATTTTTGTGAATGTATAAAATTAATAAGCATAGAAAAATATTTTAGCGACTATGGAAATGTTGGTGAAAATGCAGAAAAAAAAAAAGAGCTTCTACGTAATGTTTTTGCTCTATAACTATTTATGGTGTAAATCTTCTCCAATAATAGTTTCTAAATAGGTTTTAATAAAAACGCTTTAAAGAGTTTTTGAATGACGCCTCTTTTACTTCGCTGCATGTCACAACTCTAGTGTAATATTACATATAGTATTTTCTTAATTGGTCGTATTTTTATATATTTTGTCATGAGTTGTAAATGTACCAACGTAAGAACGACAACTATACAGTTTGTAGATTAACATGTGTACATAAATGTACGTATAATAGGATAATGATGTTATCTTTATTTTTTTCTGGGCCAGACACGTAAGCCATGACATTAGATATATTCATAGTAATTTATAACTATGAAATGATAGCATTGGTCCGTTGCAAATTTATTATTTTATACGTTTTTGATAGTTTAATAGAAAATTAATTGCTCTTGAAATTGGCTTTAAGAATACTGTAACATGTTAAGTAAACGTACCACCTCCCTTAAAATACGTAAATTAGGGAAATAAATCACATTTAAATTAAGTTATATAACATTGTGACATTTAAATTTCATTGAAGTGCTCAAAATCTCTTTAATGGTATTTTCTTATAGACAGTTCTTATCAATTTTAAAATAAATAGATTGTCTTATTCATTGCAATTGTTGTAAACAAACTAAATTTGTTATTTTATACTTTTATTTCCAATACGGGTAAAGATAATAATAATAACCAATTAAATAGTCCAGTTATACTTAGGCTAGTGGCCGAAAAAGACATGGCTCAACACTACTGATGGCCTCTGGGAGAAACCTGGACAAGAAATAAAAATTTCACCTTCCAAAATTAGTTTAAAAACATAGTTCGACAGTCCGTAGTAATGAATAATGTTGCAGAGTAGATACGAAAATGTGACAATCTCACACATGTACTCGTAGTAGATAGCTGCAGTTTCATCAGGTCTACCGGGAACGCCTCGGCGGCGTCGACACCTTGAAAAAGTTTCTAATTAAGGAGCACTTTTTGGATCACTTATTACTGATACACGTTCTCTAGAGAACCAGTGACCATTGCTTCATTGTAAAACAGCTCTTATCTTACGATGGCACAGCTTTGTCTAAAGAATCAGTGAGTCTTCAACTAGCACATCGGAATGCTGCAAATGAAACGGCAACAGCGATAAAAACTCACGGCTTCCAAAAAGGCTTTCTAGAATCCAACCCACTTAACCTCGGTAAATATGAAACCTAACATAAAACTGATCAGCAAAGACAACTAATAATAACTTGTAGGCCTACTCTAGTATGTCACCAAACTAGTTATTACGTCGAAATTTCTATGAAAAAATCCCATTTACAGGGGAAAAAGTACATAATTCACATGAATAATAAACAAGAAGTTACTGATATAACTAAAAGCCTCCTTTTCTCTAAATGGGTGAAAATAATTTTGAATTAAGTTCTTAAAAGCTTATATAGTAGGCATATATGTATACTATGTAGACATGTAGGTATAGATGTCTTTAAGAGACATCTATGTAGGCATAGATGTCTCGTAAACAGCAATATCATTAGAGATGAAACTAGAAACATATGTAACAGTACAGAGACAATTAAAAATGCACACGTGCCTTACCCGGAACTCGAACCCAGAAAACCTCGTAAAATAAGCTAGAGTGCAATCGACTGCATTAAAATATTAGGATTCGGAACATAAACATTGGACGTAATCAGTCTAATGTTTTGATAGCTAAGGTTTACTAAACTGAAATATTTACATGGCCATAATTTAAAAATAAGTGTCTGAGCCACTTGAAACAGTAAATTTACGTGGCCCACCTTAGCACAACTTGTGCGAAGAATTTGGTGGCAATAGGTTGATAGGTCCCCGAGATATGGCATTAATACCCTATTTTCTTCATTGGTGCTATCTTACAAAATTGCTTAAAAAAGAAGCTCTGTATACGATGCTTCTAATAGATACTGTCAGCATAAAAATTTTGGTTGAATTTGGTTATATTGAAAAATAGATATGCCAAACTTATCGATATATATATATATCTACTATTCTGAATATCAATGTCTGGCCCCACTTAAATCATGTAATTCTACATGGCTTTCTGTAGCACTAATGGTGTACAAAATTTGGCGGATATTAGTTAAATTTTTCCGGAAATATGGCAAAATGTTCAAATTCTCACCTGGTACTGTTTTATAAAATGTCCGGCTAAAGAGGATCTCTGTGTGCATAACTGATGCTTCTAATGAATACTGTTGGGTATAAAAATTTGGTTGAATTTGTTTTTACTTGTTTCACAAAAAAACATATTAATCTAAATTATTCATATTTACACCATTAAAAAAATGTCTACCGCACCTAAAACATGTAATGTTACATACCCTACTGTAGCACTTCTTGCGTGAATAATTTGGTGAGAATCGGTTGATTGGTCCTCGAGCTATGGCGTAAAACCTCCATTTTTTTAAAACTGAAGAGCTTAATAAATGGAAAACAAAAAGTTTATGTATTAGCACATTAGATGATTGCCATAAATACTGCAAATATACAAAGTTAAGTTCAAATCGATTACATAGTTTCGTAGATATAGACGTAAAAATGTTTTATAGTCACCATTCCGAAAATAAGTGCATTGCACTCTTAAAACATATAAAGTAATATCGCCTGCCCCAGAACAACATTTGCGCCAAATTTGGAAGATATATTTTTACTGTTTCCCGAAATATAACACAAAAACTGCATTTTTTCATGTGGGGCTATTTTACAAAATGGCGGAGAGTGGGGTTTTGAATAGACAAATTATATATATATATATATATGTATGCGAAAGTGTGTTTGGATGTTTGTTTGTCACTCTTTCACATCGCAACGGAGCAACATATCGACGTAACTTTTTGCGCAGAGATAGTTGGAGGGCTGAAAGGTGATATTGGCTACCTTTTATCGCGAGAATATATCTCAAATAATTTACAAACAATAATAATAGTGAATCAAGTCGGAAAAAAGTTTGCCGCCAGCGCGCTCTCTTGCAATGCTCTGCCTAAACCGTTAAAAATGTAACAATATCATGTAATAAAAAATTGTGCAGAATAAAAAAACCTAAAAAAACTCTGTGGTAGCATGTATCTATCTATAACAAAGAAATGCCAATAAGTATTTTTACCAAAGATAAAACTTTTCCCTCCTTCATTACCAAATTTACTGGGCGCATGTCTCAATTCGCCTGAAACGATTTCGGGAAACCATGGAAAGCCAAAATGAGAATGGTCGGACTGGGATTCGAACCCCGGTCCTCCCGAACGCGAATGTAATGGCTTGCCCCTACGCTACTTCGCTCAGGCCGTACCATGAAAGATAGGTGGCTGCGCTTCTGTACTGAATTAAAAGTTGACATAGGCTACTTTTTATTCCGAAAAAATATCTCATTCCCTCAAAAAAAAGATTTTTAGTAAAATTAGCGCTCGGAGTACAATGCTGCGTCAATGCTCGATATATCGATATATCGATACTTAGATATGTTGATACTTATCTATATGGAAAATAACTTATCCACTGCAAAATATATCGATCCTTGCTATATATAGCCTAATTATTATATAAATGCGAAAGTGTGTTTGTTTGTTTGATTGTTTGTCCTTCCACGCCGCAACGGAGTAACGGATCGACGTAATGTTTGCACAGAGATAGTTGGAGGGCCAAGAAGTGACATAGGCTACTTTTTACACCGAGAAAATTTCTCATTCCCTTGGGGAAATTCTTATTGGCAAATGAAAAAGTGCACAAACGCAATAACAATGCAACGTCACAACCTAGCAACAGATCGACGCAATTTATTGCACAGAAATAGTTGGACGGCTGAAAGTTGATATTGACTACTAATTATTGCGAGAAAATATCTCAAAAAATTCACTTTCGCAAGTCGGTTTACCATACGCGGACGTGGAGAGCAATGGTGGTGGCGGGTGGAAGCGTCGGGGAGGGAGGGGGGTTGGGACCTTATTAAAAAAAACCTAAACAATAATTCCGTAGTTCATGCGAGCGGAGCCGCGGGCACAGCTAGAGAGAGAGAGAGTGTGTATGTGTGTGTGTTGTGTGTATATATATATATATATATATACTGCTAGCGATGTTGAAATTTGTTTTGTAGTTTCATAGATATAACATACTGAAATAAAATGTTTATATGGCCGTCATTTTGAAAATAAGTCTCCGACCCTAACAAAACATTCCAGTCAGTATGCATAGCCTGCCATAGTGCTACTTGTATGCAAAATTTTGTAGAATTTTTTTTCAGGATATATGACATAAAAAATTTAATTTTCTTATGATGCTATCTTATCTTACAAAATGGTGGGAAAAAGTGTTTTTGTGTGGGAAAATTTGGTGGTTGTAATATATAATGCCAGCAAACAAAGTTGCACTGGAATTAATTACACAATTTGGACAATATAATATACAATTGTCGTCATTATTAAAATAAGTGTCTCAACTATTTGGAACATACTATTTTATATCATCTGCCGTGGCACTACTTGCTTACCTTATTTGGCAGGAATCGGTCAATTGTTTTCTAAGATATAACATAAAAAATATAATTTATTTGCCTGGTGCCATCTTACAAAACGGCGAACAATAGAATTTTAGTGTAGACTCATTTGATTGTTGTAATATATACTACCAACATACAAAGCTAAGGTGGAATTGATTACATGTTTTCGACGATATAGCATTCTGTTTAAATATATATCTGGCAACTATTTTGAAAATAAGTGTGAGGCCTACTTAAAACATAGGTACCTGTTTACGTATCCCGCTGCAATACTACTTGTTTGTCAGATTTGGTAGTAATCGGTTAATTGTTGTACATGTGGTGCTTACTTACAAAATGGCGTACAAATTAAGTTATTTTTAGCATATATAATTCTTGTAATAGATACTGTGAAGATATAAATTTTGGTCAAAATTGGGCGAATGACATGGATATACCAAATAAACCTAAAATAATTTAAAAACCACGATTTTGAAAATAAGTACCTCATAATTTTGTATTGCATACGTTTACATGGCCTACCATAGTATTATTACGTATAAAATTTGGTGAGAATAAATTAATAGTTTTCGAAATATAATGTAAAAACTTTATTTTTTCATATGGTGCTATCTTTCAAAACGGCTTACCAACAACAATATACATCTCTAAATTCGATGCTCATACGATGCCCTGTCAACGTACAAAATTTGGTTTAAATCTGTTGGATGGTTCCCGAGATATGACATATCACATTAAATTGCAAAAATCGCCATTTTGAAAGTAAGTGCCGTAAATTATTAAAGTTAGGTTTTCTTACTAAGTACTATATCCGTACAAAATTTGATGAAATTTGGTTCATGCGTTCAACAAATTGAAAAGTGGGTAGGGTAAACTCACATTCGTACTTACACACACACACACAGATATAAAAGTAATCTCATAAGCCTTTCTTTCTTTTGGAAAGTAAGCTAAGAAAATAACATTCAACATCATTAAAATACTTATATAAAATATTCACTGCGGGCCATTTACATTGCACTACCAAGAAGAACGCATCTGAAATACCCTACATTTATGGAATGCGTAGAGCATGGTAAGACAATTACGTAATTAGTTGTTAAGTCGAGTGACGCAGCATGTGAGCCAATGGCGACACTGATGAGCGGTATATAAGTGGAGGTCAGGGAGAAGCGGCATTGCGTTTCCCCGCGGTTTGTGCGCGCAGACTGAGTGAGAATGTCGCATCAAGAACATGGCAACCATACGAACAGGTGTCTGCCTTTGACAAGGGACAATCGCGCACTATCGGAATTACCAATGGATTATCCTACCACGAAGTTGGTTCTTGCGTTGGAATAAATGCAACCACAGTGAAGCGGATATGGGATCAGTGGGTCGGGGAAGGACGAGCTGAGCGACTTGAAGGCGGACAGTACAGCCACACCAAACACCCTCACTCAGAAGTTCAGGCATGTGGCACATCAATCTGTATCCGCACGCACAGTTTGTTGCTGTCTGCAGCATCAGAGCATTTTGTCTAGGCGCCCATTACTCTTGCTGCTACTGACTGTTCACCACTGGCACCTGCGACTGCAATGATGCGTGGAAAATTGGGGCTAGAGATACTAATGGCATGCCATGGTTTTTTTCTACGCATCCCGCTTCTGCTAGCAGCACCATTGTGGTCGCATATGTGTCTGGAGGCACCGTGACGCATGCCTGGCCGAGTCTTGCATTGTGCACCGACATACCGGCCCGGTACATGGGGCTATGGTATGGGATGCCATCGGATTCCAATCCTGCTCGCACCCAGTCCGCATCACTGGTACGTTGGCCATCAACCTTAACACCGCGGAGGTGTTGGAGCCTGTTGTTGTCCTCCATCTTCAGGGCCAGCCTGAGGCCTTGTGCAAAAAGGACGGTGCGCGACCGCACGTGACACAGATCGCCCGATGGTTCCTGGATGACCAGCACGTCACACTGCTGCCTTTGCCTGCGCGTTCGCCTTATCTCTTGCCATCGAAAACGTGTAGTCATGACCTGCCACAGGACACCCGCGACCACAACGGATGAAAAGCACGCATCGAAGCAGCATGGGCAGAGGCACCCCAGACGGACATCCAAAATCTCTTCCTCTCAATGCCGCCTCGTTTAGCAGCGGTTATTGCTGTAAGTGGTGCAGCCACACAGCACTAATTCTCCCATGTTTTTTTTTACGTTATACCGAGCTTAGAGAGCATTCGTGTCAGTTGCTATGTAAAATGAGTACTATGTTGAATAATCTGGTTGTTTTAGCTCAAGTCCTTCTTGGCGTTGCAAATTGAATGGACAGATGTGTATTAAAATTGTGGAAGGCGGTCACCATAGAAGAACTACAAGCATAATGATAACAGGAGTTAAGTACGCTTGTAAGGCTATAAATTATTAAAATATGAAGTATTCATTTAAAAACAGCCAGCTATAAACTTTACGTTTAACATAGCTGGAAGTTTTATGTTTTATTAGGGAATTAAAGATCGCTTTAGGGGTTTCGGGATTGTTACCACAGCCAAAAGCTGTTTATTTTTTAATACTAACAGAATGTATGGAAAAGTGTATATGTTACCGCACTTAATTTCACTGAAGACGATATGATCACCGCTTGAAATACCATAGTTTTTTTTTTTTTCGTTCACTACATTTCCCCTAGAGGTTATAGGGCTGTGGGGATGTGTGGCGGTTTCAGCCTTTGCGCAGTCTTTCCTCTGTGTTCAGAAAATGTATAACGGCTTCAGGTGGGCAGAAATTTGATGTATTTATCAGTGCAAGACGTGAGGCGAAAATTCGTGCTGCCGAAATAGAACGTTCGAACTTCTTGCGTGATATTCGCCCGAGAGTCGATTCTGCGGAAGCCAGGAATCTATTTTTCTCACGGTCCCGGAAGGTAGAATGCACTGGGCACTTCATGCACACTCCACGAACCAGTTTTTTCCCTCCTCCTTTGTGATTGCCGCATATCTCCGGGCTAAATATTTGTTCAACCCTCCTGTCGCAAGCAATCAAACAAAACTTTTTCAGAAATCACTTCCCATCCTGCTCTCTCCCGCGCGCGCACACACAAGTACAAAACCACACCCCTCAGCGGGTCTTGTCCGTGGCCGCGGGCAACAAAAACCGCCCCACCCTCGCCAATCCCCCCCTCCCGAGCCTCGGACCTTAGCGGTGTTTGCGCCTCTGGTTTAACAACTGGTTACGGCCACGCGNCCAGGCGGCGACGCACTTCCCCGCAGGAAGTGGATCGGAAAATCGACTCACTGAGCGCCGCGTATCGATCACCAATATTAGCTTGTTCTGCGCAACTTTCAACTTGACAGTCAGAGGATAACATCCGTTTTAAACGTATATGTGATCAAGTTCTACTTCACGCAAGATATTGTTCTGACATTTGTTAATACGGCATTTTCCCTGCCCCTATAGATAACACACCTTCGGGACAGAGACTAGTACGAAAATTGAATTATATACTAAATCAGTCGATTTAACCCATACTGAGTTTTTTTAACTCAAATTTGGGGCGAGGGGAGGGGGGTAAAAAACTGTTAACGTGTGTACATTTGGAACATAATTAAAATTCATAAAAAATTTAATAGTTATTTATTAATATCCTGCCTCATCTAGTGGGACTAATTTGGCAACGTGAGATTGCACACTAAAATTAAACCAGAACGTACAGCTATAAAGCCTATGACTTGCCTGAATTTCTTACACAGAACCTCCTTGCTATTGGGCTTTTCACGGTAAATTGAGTTATTTTGAAAACCCTGCTTAAGATCTACTTGTATGCACCTTGTGTATTCTTCCGCGTTATGTAAAATTAACACTCCCACGGGTGTCATCACTTTATTTATGCGTCAGTTAAGCGAACAGTGAAATTGTTAGAAAAGTAAATAATTTACAAATCTGCTCATTTGTACACTTGCATGCATAAAAAACAAAACAAAAAGTGAAAGAAATTATTTAAGTTATCGCAAATGGTTACCTAACACTTTTAATTCGACGTCCCTCCATCGTTTCCAACTTTACTGGGTGCAAGTCACTCAGTGTACCCTTCAAAATAGATGCAGGTAGGAGCAGTACCTTTTTTTTTTAAGGTTGTGTTTAAAAGTGTTTACTTTATCGTGAACAGCCTTTACCTAAGCTTGCGCACCAACCTAGGGCTTTATAAAGACAAGATATAATCGTCCGCCATTATTGGTCATTTTGGGGTTCACTTCAGCGCGCCTCTAGTAGCGCAGCTTTCAATTATTTCCGTCTTTTCCAAGGTTTGTTTCAAACAAATTAACCAGAAAACCAATTTAGTTTTAAATTAAGAATTTTCAGTTATTATATGGTTGGAAACTAGTGTTTGAATTTATATCCTTACTCTTATTCATTCTTGTAGAATGGAAATTCGCTACGGAAATTCACCGTTCTTGGTACTCATCGAAAAGAAACCTTAAATTATATTGGCAGGTGACCTTAACCGAGGACATCTACCATATTTCCTCTGCGGATTAAGCAGGTAATTTGGCCTTCCCCTTAAAAGCTCTAGGAAGAAATGTCATTATTGGAGGTTTGTATTCTGGATCCTGATGTAAATTGCTGCTTACCAAACACAAACTATTTAGCATTGCCATATATATAATGTTAATAACTTTACGGCCACAAAAATTGTCTACATTATATAAAACATTTAATCCAAAAACGACGTAAGTGACTGTGTTTTTCTCGCCTATTTTGCTTCAAAGGAAACCTTGAAAAAATTTTGTTGCTGAATCTGCTTGCATTTTCACTGCCATGTATACACTCAAAACCAAATATTACTCTTTATTTTTCAAAACAAAATAAAATACTGTAAAAGTATTGACATTCATGAGCATCACACACGTACAAACCAAAATTTCTATACTCATGGGGCACACAAATAAAAACAATAAAATCTGTAAACAATGTTGGTACACAATTGTTCTGTACGCTACTCCAAACCATTAATTCTATTAATCAGTATCCAACCCTTTAAAACAGACTATTTGAAAGTCAATAATTCCTTTTATAATTTAAATAAATGTTCTGCCCTCTAATTTTAGGTATACAAAATTGCAAGTACTGGAGCTCTTATTCGTATTAAAAGTAGTTTCCCAATTATTTCATGTTATATTATTATTTTACGTAATTATCACACTGTTTCATTTTGTCAAAATATAATTGATTTCAAAATAACCTTTTATAAGCCTTATAATTTTAACTGCACATTGTTTGTATTTGCGCTGAGCTCTTGTGTGTATTATTGGCTTCCTAGCTTCCTCTTGCATTTGTACTATTTGTATTTTTTTTGNTATTTGCGCTGAGCTCTTGTGTGTATTATTGGCTTCCTAGCTTCCTCTTGCATTTGTACTATTTGTATTTTTTTTTGCGAGTTACGTAGCATATAACTGTTCTTAAGAACAATAAATAACTGAAATAATATATATATATATNTATTTGCGCTGAGCTCTTGTGTGTATTATTGGCTTCCTAGCTTCCTCTTGCATTTGTACTATTTGTATTTTTTTTGCGAGTTACGTAGCATATAACTGTTCTTAAGAACAATAAATAACTGAAATAATATATATATATAAACGTACGTAAACTAAATAAATCAAAACAGTCAGTCTCGTGTTTTTAACCACAGATAACATGATGAAAGTAGGGTACTGTTCAGTGACCTGGAAAACCTGTTAAAGTCGGGAAATGTCAGGAAAATTTGGTGGTCAAGGAAAAACCAGGGAATTTTGTGAAAATTTTGGATGTTGTCAAAGCTGTTTTCACGATACCGTTTTATTGCATAATACTCACTTTTTTACCAGAATTTTACTCCCCAAAATTAAGATGTGGGGATAACGCAACAGAACTTCACTGGTACAATTTTGAATTACTAGAAGAAAGGGGAACCATAAGTGATTGTTTTTAGAGTAAAGCTACATTTACTACATTGATGTATTTGACCGCAGTAAAATCTAAGTACAAAGTACAATCAGACTGCGTTTTATCATACGTGGGCGCTTGACTCGGCATTTTGTTGGTGCAAGGACGTTCGGCGTGATAAATTTTCAGTGTTTTGTAAATTATGTAAAACTGTTATGGCCCCTAATTAATTTTAATAATACATCAATATTTTGTAATAACGCAAGGTGTTCAAATTATTTATACATGTTCGATATCGTTGTCCTTATTTTTCTGAAAAATTTTGATTTTTGACTGGGNCAAGGTGTTCAAATTATTTATACATGTTCGATATCGTTGTCCTTATTTTTCTGAAAAATTTTGATTTTTGACTGGGAAACCTAAAAAAAACCAGGGATTTGATTCANCCAGGGATTTTATTCATTCTTGTTTCCTGGACATCTCGTGAAAGGCTTACGTAATAAATACCCGTTGAGATACACTACGAATTTAAGTGCTAGAATAACTGGTTTACAGTACGTTTTCATAAACGAAAAACAATGTTAATTTATAATTAGAAATTTGTGTTTTATAATTTTAATACGCAAAAAACTGAAACGTTTTTGAATTATATATTAAAATGTTGAAAAATAAGTACGTTAAATTCTGTTCACATTAGCAGGCCTCGAACCCACAACCTTAAGCATAACTTTCTTGCGAGGACAGTGTAGTCTGTGGGCGGTGTCTTTTGTCGTCGGGCTATTGGAACGAAAAGATCACTGAAGATGGGTGCGTCCGGCCGTCGACTTGCGCCATCTTAATCAGCCTCCGGAATCATGAACAAGGTGGGGACTCTCCAATTAGGCTTTACTCAGAACGTGGCTGGTTAAATATTTATAAAATAATATCATTAAATATTTCAGTATATTTGTATAGCTCCCCCGTTCATATTCAATCATATTTATATTGAAATAATATTGTACAACCTTAATGTTAAATAAACCTGTTTTATATAGTGTTCATTACATAACTCTTATCAATAACTTGTTACGCCCCTATATTCTCGTTAAGGAATATCAAAATCATAACAGTAAAAACCTTAATAATTTTTTTTAAAAATAAGTGTAAAGGAAACACTGAGTCAACCAGTATGAAGGGGTTAAGGGTTTTCTTCCCTGAGAAGCAAGGCCTGCGACTACGGACGTTTTGGTTTTTGTATAAAAGTAACCAATTCATGACGACCTAAACCTTGTTACGGCACACTGCTATAGAACATCATTCAAGTCTAGTAAAAAGATTATCATAATCTTTTCAGAGATCAGTGTTTAGAAAAACGATGAAACCACTTTATTTACCATGTGCTCTATTCTACGACATAATCATTGCCGTGAATTTAACTTGCAACTTCGGGAAGCCGGTCCCTTCGTCCCTTCGATGCGAAATGCAAAGCCCCCGATAGTCACTAGTTCAAACACCGCCAACAACCAAGATGCAGGCAACTTTCGTTATCATCAAAACCCCGTTTACAAACACCAACAAAACCTTCACTAGCTTTCTCGAAAAATATATAACTGGTTTTTTATGGTGATGCTAGAAAAAAGCAATTGTGAAAATTGTGCTAAAGGAACATTTACACGCTGTTAAATAGGAAAAACAAATTACTAGTCTTTCTTTTAATTTTAATTTTAAAGCATGTATACACAATTATCTACTTTTACATCATGTGTTGAATTCTATTTTTTTCTTAAAAATACTAGATTTTAATAAAACTGGCATAAAAAATTACAAATGCCAAAAAAATTACAGTATATATTATTTATTGAATGAATGTATTAATATATTTTCTATCGCTATTAAAAAGTATACAAAAATGTAGTTTCAAAATGACAGCATGACAGACAAATATCATTAAATATTACTACTACTCTGCTCCAAACTGAGCATAGAACATTTCTTTAGAGGATCATTATGTATGGCTTCAATACTTTTCCGCTCAGAGAAAGTGAAACCGAGCTAGTTCAATTTTGAGCTGAGGTCTCAACATATTTTACCTGAGGAGTCGACATTTTTGTATCTTTCCGTTTCGGCTAACGGGAGCTGATTCACCCCGAAATCGGCCCCAGCCAGGGTTTATAAACCCTAATTTATACACCACCTTGCTACCGGAGTGAAAAAATATCAAAAAAATGCGGGATGGGATTTTTCGTTATTTATTTATTAAAGTTTAATACAATTTTAATTTTCAATCTTGCGCAAGCGCATAGTACTGACGAAATACTTTTATTTCTTGAAACAAACGTCTTCTCCGCGATTTGCAACACCTCTGGGTGCTGCACTCGGTTTGACTCATCAAACTGAGTAACACCAGCAGCACCTCAGTCGTAAGGTGAGTGAGGAGCAGAGCAGGAACACAAGGCATCGTGCTGTCGGACGGACACCAATGGTATTCATTTGGCAGCGATCACCGCTTCTACGTTGGGCGAACTCCGTTCTCATACAATATCGGCCTCACCCAAAGCCAGCTTAACTTCAAAGGTAAGGAGCGACGTCTCGTTGAAAATTATTATTCGCCGTCAGTACATATTTGCTGCAGGCGGGCAGGATAGGCGTAAGTTTTTATGTGTGCAGAAAAATTGCCAGCCCAATCGGTTTTAATGAGAAGGCCGGGCGTCTCAATTTAATAATATAAAAATAACACGATCTGACACATACATTTAACCACTCACAATAGTGCATGAAACTGCGTGCATAAGATGATTTATAACATAAAATAACACTACAGACTACATTCATTTTATATACTCTTTTTATATGACTTGCTTAAGTGACACGCATATGAGACGAGTAGGCCGTACCGATACTTTCATGCCCATATGCAGCATGTCACCAGAAGTTTACACCAGTACTGAGTTGAGGGAAGCAGTAAATGTTTGCATGTTTCATTAAAGACTGGTTACAGTCATCACTTATTAATAAACATTCGCCGCAGTATACAGGATGGAACTGAACTCTATCGACAAACTTTGGCAGATGATTTCCCATCAAAAAATAGGTCTAAATTATACACACGACATATAGTCTAGGTCTATTCCGAAGGGGTGTAACCACCCTTGAAAGTGTACTAGAAGCAGATGCTTTTTGCTAGTAACACAGCCATAATGAACGATAAATGTCGGAGTTTCAGGATGCTGCATTATTAAACGACAAAGTACAAAGTACAAAAATATGGGCTCCAATATCAACCCCCATCCATGAAAATGGAGGGGTTGGTACCACATTTGCGCAAATAAAAATGTAACTGCACTTCTTTGTTTGTTGTTTCCTGCGGATTTGTAATATACCGTACTTGGTGAACAAACATTCCGTCTTGTGTTTTTAAGCTGAATGTCGCCGTTTTCTAGAAATTAATTCATGGCGATGAAGGTCACGGGGGATGGAGATGGAACGATGGTGAAATTACATGGTGATGAAACGTGTGTACCCCGAAAAAAAAAACTCACTGGTCAATGATAACGTCTGCCATGTTTCCCAGAAAGGACTATTCGTGTCGGCCCCGCCGGGAATCTAGTCCGATTCGCATNTGAAGGTCACGGGGGATGGAGATGGAACGATGGTGAAATTACATGGTGATGAAACGTGTGTACCCCGAAAAAAAACTCACTGGCCAATGATAACGTCTGCCATGTTTCCCAGAAAGGACTATTCGTGTCGGCCCCGCCGGGAATCTAGTCCGATTCGCATNCAATGATAACGTCTGCCATGTTTCCCAGAAAGGACTATTCGTGTCGGCCCCGCCGGGAATCTAGTCCGATTCGCATTGGTGAGAGGAGAGCAGTCTGACCACTGCGCCACCATGGGCCATACTAGCATATCAGCGACAGACTGTTGGGGTAGAAATGAATAACACATGGAACACTACTTGTTTTAACATTACACGGTGTCATTTAAAACAGCAACATCATGCACCAACAGCAAATGTGTTGCTATGTGCCAGACGTTGAGATTCATTGTCAGGATATTATGAATTAATCTCTCAGCGGCATTTAGCTTAAAAACACAAGACGGAATTTTTGTCCACCATGTCCGGTAAATTACAAATACACAGGAAGCAACAAAGAAAGCGATATAGTAACATTTTTATTTTCACGAATGTGTTGCCAACCCCTCACTTCTCATGAATGGTGGTTGATATTGGAGCCCATTTTTTTTNATTTTTATTTTCACGAATGTGTTGCCAACCCCTCACTTCTCATGAATGGTGGTTGATATTGGAGCCCATTTTTTTTGTGCTTTTTACTTCGTCGTTTAATAATAAAGTGGCCAGAAAATTAGACATTTATCAATTTATCGTTAATCTAGCTGTGTCATTATCAAAAAAGATCTGCTTCAACTACACTTTCAAGGGCGATCTTCACCCCTTAGAAATATACTTAGACTATATGTCGTGTATATTTTTCCGACTTACTTTTTTATGAGGAATCACCTGCCGAAGTTTGTCCGTAGATTTCAGTTCCATCCAGTATATTTTACTTGACGTCATATTAAAAATGAATGTGTCGCGCAAGTAGTGCTGCTGTTGGATTTGAGCGCACAGTCTGCCTAAAATTGATATGGCGCGTAGTTTTTCCCCGAATCCAACCTTTACGGAGCCTGCTACTAAAAGGCGCTTCTCTGTATTCAGAGAGATAACGATGTTCAAAATATAAAACAGCAACTAAATAATGCGTCTGCTTATGTATAAGATCTCCTGGCAGTTTATGGTGCAAGTTGTCTTTGGTTATAATCCCAGGAGAGGTATGGATGTGTGTTCGTATTTTAGGCTTAAGTTTTGTTTTATTTCAGTATGTAATTAGCTCCCGATCAGCCTCCCTCATAAAACTAGATCGTTAATTTTTCTTTGCGGCTTATTAGATGTGTCACCTTTATATTAGTGGTAAATTTAATTTACTTAATTATTTTGGTTAAGTACACATTAGATTACGAATTAACGTGATAGTAAAATATCTAAATATAAGTGAGGTTCATGTCAGTGGTCAGTGGACGAGTTTATGTCTACATGTGGTGGAAGTATACTTAAAGAGCAGAAAGGAGAAAGAGCAGAGCTTTCAAACAACTCACTAAACACGTTTATAATATCTACANAAGTATACTTAAAGAGCAGAAAGGAGAAAGAGCAGAGCTTTCAAACAACTCACTAAACACGTTTATAATATCTACACTGACTGACAAAAATGAAGTAACCAAAAGGAATGGCTCAAATAGGATGTATTTGTTTCTCTTTTGTTCCTCTTGCTTTCAATTATTCTTATTTTCGTAATAATTGGACACCCGGAAATTTCACGGATTCATTCGACAGCAAGCTAGACTACACAATATTATGTGTACTCGAGCCCCAGTTAGTTGTTCATTGCTTAACTCCAGAGCAGGTATCGCGGTATTCTGTTCTTGTTTCCCTTGTAAGTTCGTTATTGGTCAAAAGCGGTCCAGGGCGTAGCTAACAAACGGTGGTCTAATAAGGTACGAACTCAAATGTGCATTTTGTTGAAGTTTAACTTGTCCTCAAATGAATTCGCGAAACTTCCGGGTATCTAGTAATAATTTACAGTCAATTAAAACGAGTTTGCAAAGAATACCGACCCCGCTCTTCTCGATTAGCTTCAGTTGCGGATAAATCCCGTAAGATATTAAAATTTCCTTAAAGATCCAAAAGATTCCTTTTGCGATTTGTCTAAGTGCGGACTCTGAGCAAATAAGTGCTGTCATTTCATCGATACACACTTAGTATATATACATAGTGAGTATAAAAGAATAGCCCAACTTTGAAGGTATATAATAAAAAAACCAAACAACCTACAACCTTGATTGACCAATAAAATGAACCGTGGAACCGTGAAGTTTGTTTACCATATATTCATAAATGTTCAATCTGACCACCATGAGCGGCCCGAACGATATCTACGCGATTTAGTTTGAGCAAGGTGCGAGAACATTCGTACAGGCTAGTTACGGTTTGGATTGCGTTCGTAACTCTCGGTTTGAGGTGGTGAGGGGGTAGCGAGCTCGCATTCGACACGTCAATATGAAGGGGACGGTCTGATGTTTCCTTTATGGTGCGCCGCCCCATTGGCACCTAGCTATTCGCGGATACCTGAACGAGACTTTGCCGCAATGCTGGATTGGTCGAGGAGCAGCTGGTGACCAGACTCTTTATCACTGCCCCCCAAGAAGCCCGAATCTTACCCCGTGCGATTTTTTCTATGGGGGTACATCTGCTTCGTCCACCATTGCCGGCTAACATTGACCACCTCAAAACGAGAATTACGGACGCCATCCAAACCGTAACACCGGACATGCTGACAAGAGTGTGGAACGAGTTTGATAATCGCGTAGATATCGTTCGGGCCGCTCATGGTGGTCGGATTGAACATTTATGAAGATATGTTTAACAAACTTCACGGTTCCACCGTTCATTTTATTGGTCAATCAAGGTTGTAAGTTGTTTAGTTTTGATACTATAGACCTTCAAAGATAGGGTATTCTTTAAACTCATCCTGTACAATGGNAGGTTGTAAGTTGTTTAGTTTTGATACTATAGACCTTCAAAGATAGGGTATTCTTTAAACTCATCCTGTACAATGGAATTTTCCGGTAGCTTCCAGAATCTGCCAACAAATACATCTCATGAACAAAAAATTAAAGCTCCAAGGAGTAGTGGAGTTGAAATGAAACTACACATATTGAAGGGTCTTATGACTTGATTGAAATGACTACAATTTCAAATCGCACTGAAAACTTGTTGGCAGTACGGGTACACTACAGTAATGTTTCCACGTTAGTAGGTTGCAGCACATCCTCGATTCTGGATACATGCGCAGATTAATAGTGTTGTAAAGACACTGTATCCTCTTCTCAGACAAGTCTGCCCAGATATGTTGTAATTGGCCTTCTATATCCTGCATATTGGCACCGGGTTGGTATTGACTTAGAGTTGGTCCCAGATATATTTCGGAGACATATTGGAGGACCTTGCCGGTAACAAAAGTACCTCAACATGACAAAGGCATTCCATGGACACATGTGCCGTGAGTGTACGTGCTTTGTTNTTGCCGGTAACAAAAGTACCTCAACATGACAAAGGCATTCCATGGACACATGTGCCGTGAGTGTACGTGCTTTGTTTTAATGAAAATACAGTATCAGGGTGCTCTCTATTGAGGAGTGACATACGTCACTGACGTGCTGCTATGCCATCAGGATCCACTGAATCGCTATCAAAGGTGTGACCTGAAGTCATAACGTGTGACTGTTCTAGGAGTAATACGGGTGTGTATCTCTCCACGGCATTATCAGTACGTTTTCTCTCCGTTGGCTTCGCCATACTCACACAAATCAGTCATGCGTTATAATAAGAGCCGAGATTCATCGCTGTATATGAGCCGACGCCACTTGTCATCACTCCATGATTCCCGGTTACAGCGCCACTCCAGATTACACCATATTTGCTCTGGTGTCTACCTCAACTTACGCATAGGACAGTGAACTTGAAGGCTGGCTGAAGACATTCATCTAAACACNCTCCACGGCATTATCAGTACGTTTTCTCTCCGTTGGCTTCGCCATACTCACACAAATCAGTCATGCGTTATAATAAGAGCCGAGATTCATCGCTGTATATGAGCCGACGCCACTTGTCATCACTCCATGATTCCCGGTTACAGCGCCACTCCAGATTACACCATCTTTGCTCTGGTGTCTACCTCAACTTACGCATAGGACAGTGAACTTGAAGGCTGGCTGAAGACATTCATCTAAACACNTTTGCTCTGGTGTCTACCTCAACTTACGCATAGGACAGTGAACTTGAAGGCTGGCTGAAGACATTCATCTAAACACTATGCGAAATGATATGGCGTGTTGTAGTGTGTTCAGTAGCTGGGTCCGGATGACACAGGCCGATGTCATGGGGTTGCATAATGCTTGGCACACAATACGGCGATCCTACTTTACCGTAGTCTGTCTTGGTCGATGAGGCCCTTCATACGTGTGTGTGTGTGTGNGCACACAATACGGCGATCCTACTTTACCGTAGTCTGTCTTGGTCGATGAGGCCCTTCATACGTGTGTGTGTGTGTGTGTATCATCACGTACCCATTGTGACTTCTTAAGACCTCATATGCCTGACAATTGCACGATATGTCCGTCCGGCCTCGTGTAGACACACAATGTGGACGCTATCAAACCCAGTCAAGTGCTGGTAATTTTGCCTAATTTGTCTACGGTGCACACTCTGTGTTTGGTGACATTTCCTCATTGTGCTGATTGACTGGCGCCCCTCGCATGCCTTAATCACTATCGCTATAATTGTTGTGAAGCAACGAATGCACTCTGATGGGCGCCCTAATTGTTTCATATCATTGCAACTCTAATCATTTACATGCATATAGTATGCGCGTGGACAAAATTACGTCCAGTTTNTAATTGTTTCATATCATTGCAACTCTAATCATTTACATGCATATAGTATGCGCGTGGACAAAATTACGTCCAGTTTGAACCATTCCTTCACGGTGTTTCATTTTTTGGCAATTCAGTGTAGGTCTTGTAAACGTGTTTTTGTGAGCTGCTTGTTTGAAAACTCTGCTGTTTCTTCTTTCTGCTCATTAAGTATACTTCCACCACATGTAAATATAAGCACTACCATTGCCATGAACCTCACTTGCACTTAAGGCATTTTACTAGCACGATTATTTGTACTTTAATATACATTTAACAAAAATATTTAAAATAAATTTAAGTTGCCACAAATGTAAAAATTATATATTTAATAATATGTGTAAAGCATAATTAATTTTCTTGAACTGGCTACCTGTACTGCTACATTTAGTTTAAAGTCAATGTTGATGTTAAAATAAAAATAATATTGGAGGGCCCAGTTGTCCTTGAACAAACCGATAATAGTAAAGCAGTACGTGGATGTTACGAAGGGGATCTCGTTACCCTACTCAAGGACATCTTGCCGATCCTGTTCGACCTGAAGACTGCATATGGTTAGGGGTGACGAAAGGAATAACGAAGGAGAGAGCTTAGTGACTAACAACTGAGTTAGTCGTTAGTCCATGATGGGGAAAAATTGGTTGAATTGCTGTCGTGTGCCACATAAGTTTTAGCGAACCCATGAGGTTATTATTGTCTTAAGTGTTAAGTATCTTTGTAGCAGCTTTCTTTGAAACCAATTTCAATTCATTAATAACTCCCTGATGGCAGAATGAACGTAGCGGCCGTGATTAGTATTTTAGTATTTCAACGCCCTCTCTCCCTCCGTCAATCCCCAGCAGGCGGCGCGGTGTGGCCCGTGTCTGGCACGAGGGTGCGTGCGCACATATGCATACGCATAGAGGCACTGGAAGGGTCACGTGTCCCAACTTGAATTTGTCACATTCGATAGATTTGTCAAGGTCTTTGTGTGGTTCGCTGAGCGCCCCCGGGGCGAGGAGACGACCCCGCCCTAGCTGGCGACCCCTCGACGCCCCAGTTCTACCACCCTTCCACCGACACAATGAGCGGCATTGCACGCGCTAATCTTCCCCGCCGCTGCGGTCGCACAATGGCGCCGGCATGGCACCGGAGAGAAACCAGTCCATCCTTCGTGTTTGTTTGTTTTGTTCGCTCGTTAAATTAATCACGTCTCGCCGATTTCACGGATCAGATACTGCTGCTGTTTTTTTTTT
>NQII01004506.1:200493-222346 GCA_002778355.1 Clitarchus hookeri
TGTAACGCATCGTAACGTTTTACAAGACCCCCCCCCCTTATTGCGTTACGTAATACTTGAACGCTCCCTTATCAGGGATTTGAACAAAGGACTCACATCTGCGATGTCTGGCGCCTTTGAAGTCCTGTCCTATTTGTAGCAGTTCTGTAAGGTATGATTTGCTTATGAGTAAGATCGTTAAAAACTATGCTCATTTAAATAAATTAATTTCGTTTTTGAAATATTGTGTAGAAAGTACCAACCTTGAGTGGAAATTCTGATTCAGCTCGGGTAGCGAACCATATGCCTACGACCGCAAAGCACCGGTATGTGAAATTCTGAAGATCGCAATCCGACCTGTATTCACATTTGTAACTTTCAATTTATATACAACTGTCGGTCAATCGTGGTGCAGGGCGATTATTTTTCTGTAAGCCTCGTGGAGCAGCAAGTTCAGCTAAGCATGAAATAAAAAGCTAATTCCAGCACTAATTAAACTGTACAATACAGTGAAAACTGTTTGCGGTTAATTGATCACTCTGAAAGACCTGCTTGGTTTCCATTTCAACATACTGTGTATCCTTCTACCGGATGCGAAAATTAACATTGACAAGGCCTAATGACTTGTATTCATGCGTAGGTCAAAGGATAACGTGGAATTTTAAGAAACATAAATATGTTAATATCACGCTAATTTATGCTCTAATGTGGATAAAATAAAGAGAGAACGCTTCCAGAGGACGCTAATATTAAAAATAGCGTTTTACGTGGGACGTCGTTAAGATACGGTGCAATTTTTCCATTTCGCGGACAACAGTCAGTATTTGATTAAAACATACGCAACTATTATTTTTCAAAAGTTGATTTTAGAAATTCTTAATCGNCGGACAACAGTCAGTATTTGATTAAAACATACGCAACTATTATTTTTCAAAAGTTGATTTTAGAAATTCTTAATCGACCGAGAACCAGCCACAGAAACCTACACTTTTATCGTGCTGGAATTTCTGTAAACTTTAAAGAAACGATGTGGTCTGGCAAATTATTACTAAACCTAAAATTATGGAAAGGAGCGAAAATCAGATTATTTCTAGTTGTTTTCATCTTTATACAAAACTTCTAGCTTTCCTCCATTAGTTGAGTCTTCCGTTCTATTTCCAGGCACAGACTAACTGGGAATTTTTCACATGGGAATCCTGATGTGAGGAATGTGGTGAATACTGCCGTACCGTAGGGGTGTTTCTATGAGTGCTCCCGTTTCTTTCTCAGTCTTTATCATTTCGGTGATACAGTCCCAGTCCTTCTGTCTCAATCATTCTTCAAGCTGCCCACGAAACGGTAATCTGTTCCCGGGTGGGGTAGCCTACTCAACTTACCGCCATCGTCTTCCTATCTAAAACACGTAAATCTGCTTCAAACCCAAACTATTTGAAGACATTATTTTATTAACTTTTTTTTCATTTGCTCTAAAAATTACTTTTGGGGTCTAACTGGCGTTTTGTAAAACTACCTGTCTACCCAGGCCTTTACCAATGGAGTAGTAATAAAAACTTTTTAATGTTAACACGACTCCGTTTCTCAATGCACTCGTTCAATCTGCCGAAGACTTACTACAGACAAAATATTCTTCGTCGAAGAATGCAGTCAAATTGAATAATTTTCACCGTGTCCAGTAAATGCCAAGGCAGATGAAAATCATTATGTACTAAAAATTGACTGTAAGTTCTGAGATTCAACATATGAAGTTCCAGTTTATGTTCCAAATATTTGTGTAGTGAAATACAAGTTGTAAATCTGCAAGTTTCTCTCTCCTTCAAACAAGATTACAAACATTAATGACAGGCAGATAACCGTCTGAAACATGCCCGCTCATCACGACCTGGAATCTAAATTGGGACTTCGACGAAGGGAGATGTGACTTAGCCACCACGCCAACTGCGAGTCCACTTGAATAATGCCGTGAGGTAAAATACAGTTAGTGTGGTAGACTATTTCTTGTGAAAGCACGTATTTTTAGTATGTCCTATGGAAACGTGAATGTAAATACAGTGACTCAAAAATTATTGGCACGCCCATGTTTGAGAAGAATTTTCTGAAAGAAGTACGTAAGTCGTAACAAAAATTGTTTATTCCATAACATAACCAAATTCCAAAACATAACAAAATAGTACTAGAGGCAATTTGTCAGCGTGCAACACCCTTCACTTAAACAAAAAAAAAAAAGTATTATGTGCATATTTTCTTCCGCTAAACAGTATTTGCACAAAACGAGTACCAAAGAAAAATACACTTTAATGTGCAAAACTGAAATATCAATATTTAGTATTCATTCAATTGGCATCACTAACGGCTTACAACCGCCTTGGAATTTACTGTACCAACCGTTGCGTTAATTCTGGAATTATTTTACCCCATTCTTCCAAGAGAACAATTTTAAGCTGTTCTTTGCTAGATACAACNAATTTTAAGCTGTTCTTTGCTAGATATGGCACTTTTTCGCACGTTCAATTTCAAAATACGCCACAATATGCCCACAGACGCTCGCCCTTGTAGGTGATCAACAGGCCGCTCGCAGGGGGCGGCCGGTCGTGAAAGAGGCCCGGCCTGTCTGCATTCTATCAAGGGCGGCCGGCCCGATTGCCGGTCACATACCACCAAAAAACAGACAGTTGCTTGACCACTCGTACACACTGTGGCCTCTTGGCAGCTTGTCTGCTAGGCACATGAGGCCATCTAAAATTTGAAGGACGTGAGGCCAGGGTCAGGTAGTCCAATAGTAAATAAAGGTAGGGAATTCAGTACGTGGATAATACACTCATCAGAGGAAGTGATTATTATATATCTTATCTCAATTCGCTATAGATGGTTATTCGGGGAACTACAATTAACAATAGGAGTGGGTAAATAATTTTTAGAGTCACTGTATATACCCATTTACTCCTACAGAATTTTCTTGTCTAATAGTGAGACATAACCCCCAGACGGGCCATTAGGAAAAAAATAGATAGTTTTAAAACACGGATACATCAACGCCACCTTATAAAATGACTAGACTTTAATTAAGTTCGTTTCATGATTTAATGACAACTTAAAACTTCTCTATATATTTCGTAAAAAAAACAGAATTTATATTTTTTGTAAGTCCTGAATTTTTCAATGATTTGTTTTTCTGTTTTAATTGTAACATTTTGCCACGTGGTAAAATAGAGTTAACTCACCTAATTATGCCTGAGTGTTTTAAAANTTCTGTTTTAATTGTAACATTTTGCCACGTGGTAAAATAGAGTTAACTCACCTAATTATGCCTGAGTGTTTTAAAAATGATAGTTGTACCTGTAAGTTGCTTAGATATTATTGAAAGACAAAGGGTTATATTTAATTACTTTACGGTTCCAATTGTTTTTGTAAAAAGTTCGTAGAAGTCAATGTAATTGGGCGAATATCTCATAAAAATAATTAACAGCGTAATTTAAAATACAAGATCCCGTAAATGCAGAATTTCTGACATTGCAAATAAAACCTCAGAAGAGTTATGACCAAATAAATTCACAAACTTTTTCAAATGCAGGCATGTGTTTGGCCGCGACTGTTCAGGGCCAGACTAAGGAGCATCAAGTTCATTCTNACAAACTTTTTCAAATGCAGGCATGTGTTTGGCCGCGACTGTTCAGGGCCAGACTAAGGAGCATCAAGTTCATTCCATGGTTGCTGCGGTCCTATTTGTTTTCTTGCCTACGATCAAAGGTGGCATAATACCAAGATCACAAATGCTAGTCGCATTTTTCCTTATATTAGCCTCCAAAGGTTCACTTATTTGGGCTTTTTCCGAGCCCCCGTCAAAACAATACTTTAAATTAACTTATTTTAAGAAATAAATTTCGCGTGTCGGATTTCACTAAATTAATAACCTATGTTCGGAACTCTCCGCACAAAATTAGACGTACCAGGACCATGATTGGAAGAACAAACCACCACGACCATAGTATCAATATAAATTCTACAATTGAAGTGTTATAGGATTCTACAGCTTCTATAATATACTTAATTTGCTACCACCGTAATAATATAGTATGGAATTACCACTGAGGATACATACCTGACCATTAAAATTACTACACCAAGAAGGATATGAGCTATCACAACCACATTAATTGGACAGAATATCCGTCATACACAGGTTACAAGATTACTCTTGCTGCTCAGTATGACATACAGAACATGGCGAAGTCGGCACTATGTAGACACCACAGGCTGCAATAACCGCTGCTGCACGATGAGGCATATTGCGAGGAAGAGACTTTGGATGTCCGTCTGGGGTATCTTTGCCCATGCTGTTCCGATGCGTGCCCAAAGTTCATCCTTTGTGGCTGCGGGTGTTCTGTGGCAGGCCAGTCATCCAACCATGGACACCACGGTGTCGTTGAGCGAGAGATACAGGAAGGCTAAATAAGTAGTGTGATATAGTAATCACCCAGAAACCGCGCCGGATGATATGTGCTACATGTGATCGTGAATTGTCATTTTGGTACAGGGCCCCAGGCTAGCCCTGAGGATAGAAGTCAGACACTCCAACACATCCGCGATATAATAGTTGCTATGGTCAACGTACCAGCGATACGGATTAGGCGCGAGCGGGACTGGAATCTGATGGCACTCCATAACATAACTCCAGGTGCTGTGCCAGTATAACGGTGCATAATACAGGACTCCGCCAGTTGAGCGTCATGGTGCCACCAGCACCATCTTGGTGCTGCAAGCAGANCATTTACTCCTACAGAATTTTCTTGTCTAATAGTGAGACATAACCCCCAGACGGGCCATTAGGAAAAAAATAGATTGTTTTAAAACACGGATACATCAACGCCACCTTATAAAATGACTAGACTTTAATTAAGTTCGTTTCATGATTTAATGACAACTTAAAACTTCTCTATATATTTCGTAAAAAAACAGAATTTATATTTTTTGTAAGTCCTGAATTTTTCAATGATTTGTTCTTCTGTTTTAATTGTAACATTTTGCCACGTGGTAAAATAGAGTTAACTCACCTAATTATGCCTGAGTGTTTTAAAAATGATAGTTGTACCTGTAAGTTGCTTAGATATTATTGAAAGACAAAGGGTTATATTTAATTACTTTACGGTTCCAATTGTTTTTGTAAAAAGTTCGTAGAAGTCAATGTAATTGGGCGAATATCTCATAAAAATAATTAACAGCGTAATTTAAAATACAAGATCCCGTAAATGCAGAATTTCTGACATTGCAAATAAAACCTCAGAAGAGTTATGACCAAATAAATTCACAAACTTTTTCAAATGCAGGCATGTGTTTGGCCGCGACTGTTCAGGGCCAGACTAAGGAGCATCAAGTTCATTCTATGGTTGCTGCGGTCCTCTTTGTTTTCTTGCCTACGATCAAAGGCGGCATCATACCAAAATCACAAATGCTAGTCGCATTTTTCCTTATATTAGCCTCCAAAGATTCACTTATTTGGGCTTTTTCCGAGTCCCCGTCAAAACAATACTTTAAATGAACTTATTTTAAGAAATAAATTTCGCGTGTCGGATTTCACTAAATTAATAACCTATGTTCGGGACTCTCCGCACAAAATTAGACGTACCAGGACCATGATTGGAAGAACAAACCACCACGACCATAGTATCAATATAAATTCTACAATTGAAGTGTTATAGGATTCTACAGTTTCTAAAATATCCTTAATTTGCTACCACCGTAATAATATAGTATGGAATTTCCACTGAGGATACATCCCTGGCCATTAAAATTACTACACCAAGAAGGATATGAGCTATCACAACCAGATTAATTGGACAGAATATCCTTCATACACAGGTTACAAGATTACTCTTGCTTCTCAGTATGACATACAGAACATGGCGAAGTCGGCACTGTGTAGACACCACAGGCTGCAATAACCGCTGCTGCACGACGAGGCATATTGAGAGGAAGAGACTTTGGATGTCCGTCTGGGGTATCTTTGCCCATGCTGTTCCGATGCGTGCCCAAAGTTCATCCTTTGTGGCTGCGGGTGTTCTGTGGCAGGCCAGTCGTCCGACCATGGACCCCACGGTTTCGTTGAGCGAGAGATACGGGCTGGCTAAATAAGTAGTGTGCCATAGTAATCATCCAGAAACCGTGCCGGATGATATGTGCTACATGTGATCGTGCATTGTCCTTTTGGTACAGGACCCCAGGCTAGCCCTGAGGATAGAAGTCAGACGCTCCAACACATCCGCGATGTAAAAGTTGCTATGGTCAACGTACCAGCGATGCGGATTAGGCGCGAGCGGGACTGGAATCTAATGGCACTCCATAACATAACTCCAGGTGCTGTGCCAGTATGACGGTGCATAATACAGGACTCGGCCAGTTGAGCGTCATGGTGCCACCAGCACCATCTTGGTGCTGCAAGCAGAAGCGGGATTTATCGGAAAAGACGATGGCATGACATTCGTCCCTCCAATTCCGATGTTCCACGCACCATTGCAGACGTAGGCGCCATTTGTGAGCAGTCAGTGGCAGCCGCAGTAATGGGCACCTACACAAGACGTTCTGATGCTGCAGACGGCGATGAACAGTGCGTGCGGCCGCATATTGATGTGCCACATGCGTGAACTCCTAAGTGAGGTTGACTGATGTGCTTGAACAGTCCTTAATCGCCGTGCGAACCAAATGTCTGTCCTCGTGCTCCTTGGTGCGATGGGGCCGTTGGCTTCTAGCATTTCGCTCAGCCCGTCCTTCTTAAGCTCAATGATCCCGTATCCGTTTCACTAGGGTTGCATTTTTTCCAACGCGAGAATCTGTTTCGTGGCAGGATAATCCACAGTCCTGATGGATCACGATTCTCCCGCGGTCAGAGGCGGAAACACGTTCGTATGGTTGTCGAGTTCTTCGACGTGTCATGCTCACTCCATCTGTGAACACGAACGGCGGGGAAGCACAATGCTACCTACTATCTCTCGGTGGCTCCCCATCCTCTAGTTAAATATATATTATCACTTGGTTATTGTATAATAATAACAAAATAAATATCGTTTGGTTTCGTCTGGGAAATACATGGAAACAAATAAGACATTTTAGGTAATGGTTGATATGATTTACCTTCATTTCATAAAATTTCACTTGTAAAGCAGTCAAAATCAATATATAAATTACAGTTTAGTTGGAACGTTAAAAAATTTATTTGTACAAATTTCAAAAGCTGACAAACTCTCACCAATGCTGTGTGCCAAATTCTGTGATAATGTGTGGTAGTTACGTGATACAGGTAATTTTTGCAAAGGTAATGTTTCATCTGTGAACAACCAGAAATAAATAATGTTCTTAATACGGATGGTTGTTTTGCAAGCCTAAACACTGATCTATAATTTTCAATGTATGATAAAACAGTTGTCACTTGCAACAAATCTAAAATTGGAAGTAAGTTTTTAAAATAGGAAGTAGTATAATTGTTATGTATGAAAACCTATTTTGAAAACTCGCTATAAATAAGAATATTGTTAGCAATATTATTATTCTCCGTTTCATATAACGTCAGTAAATTTTGACAGACATTGTGACCAACCTACACTTCATGTAAACAGTAAACGCCCCAATTTGCAAATTACTGTATCAGATGATGGTTGTTACGGGATGCGTGTTATTATTTTGGCTATCTTTGCAATATTAATGAAAGAAAATAGTACTTGGCATTATTATAAGTAGTGTATAAATGCCGGTTCTGGTGCAGTATTTCAGGAGTAGGATTCAGAATCCGTTCGCCATATTAGTAGGCGTCACATGCGCGGCCGTCAGCCGGCGGCATGGGATGGCAATGTTATCGACAAAATTGCCTGTTTCACTGCAAAAACCACTTCGTAAATTAATTATTTTGCCCAAAAATCACCTTCTTAACCAAAAAATTACCAAAATATGGGAAAAATGATGCAAGCCGATTTGAAGCTCCTCGAAGCAAGAGCCGAACAATACTCAGTCGAGCAAGAGGATTAGAGACTTTTAGCGGAATTAGCCACTGCATCCTCAGAGCAGGAGACGAGGATTCGAGACTCCGAGCCAGAACAAATGGACCAGGGAGGAACTGCGGACCGGGGAGGATCTGCGGACCTGGCCCCCTTCTCCGACCACCAATCCTGCACATACCACGTCCACACACCACTACCTCCGCCCTTCCCCCTCCCATAACCCCTCTTCTCATTACCTCATGCCATCCCTTCCCCCACCCACTGGCAAATATAAAAAATCTCAAAACATCTTAAAAAATTCTAAAAAATCTAGAAACATATAATGTTAACCTTACACTCATCCCACCACCATCACCTCATCACCTCCAGTCAAAACATAAAAAACCTGAAAAAAATCTAAGAAAAATCAAGAAACATATATTGTTAACCTCACACTCATCCCACCAACCTCACCTCACACCCACCCACTCCTACCCTCTCCCAATCATTAAAAAAATCGAGAAAAGAATTTAAAAATCGAGGAGCATACAACATTAACCTCACACTCATTCCACCACACTCACTTTACCCCGTCGCCATCCCCTGCCATACAATAATAAAAAAATAAGAAAAATAGGCAAAAAATCGGAAAAAAAATTAAAAAATTTGAGGGACATACAACGTTAACCTCACATTAATCACACCACCCTCACGTCACTCCTTCCCCCTACCCCCTCACAATCATAAAACAAATCGAGAGAAATCTCAAAAAAATCTAAAAACATTAAAAAAATCTAGGAACATATAATGTTAAACTCATACACATCACATTACCCTCACCTCACCCCCTCTCCGTCACCATCCCTTCCCAATCATAAAAAAAACGAGAAAAATCGCATAAACCCGAAAGAAACTAATACAAGTTTAGAAAATATTACATCACTGACTCCAACACCCATGTTGGGTGCCGATTGTCTTGCTCTTAACCCCAAACCCCTTGAAAACCAATAATTTAGAAAAAAAAAAAAATTAAAAAAGTCATAAAAATTGATGAACATGTTACGTTACTGACTCCGATCCCCATTTTAAATGTTGGCGACCTTATCCTTGATATCTTTGACCTTGAACTCTAAAAATTAAGAAAAATTGTAAAAAATCGAAGAAACATTTGTGAAAATCGACGAACATAATATGTTACTGACACCGACCACCATGTTAAATGTTAGCGACCATAAACTTAACCCAAATTACCTTGAACTCGGATAGTTAAGAAAACCCGCAAAAAATTACATAGAAGTAAAAGAACATCAAGAAAAAAATTACATCCCTAATGCGAAAAACTAAGTTGGATGTGAGTGACCATAGAACCTCTTGTCGCTCCACTTCCCTCGCCATTTACTTAACATAGCTCAATGACCATAATTATCCACGCTTGCTACCATACATTCAACCTACCTCCAACCACTCCCAACCAAAACAACTCGCCTTAGCTCGTGCACTCGCCATCCACCCTCGTCATCCACCCTCGTCATCAACCAACCACACGATTCTCTACCGCTCATCCTTTCACTAAACGAAATCCCAACCGGTTCCTGAAGAAACGTAACTCTACCCAAGGCTGGCACTTGCCAAGACCAATTCCTGCAAAAATAGCTAGAACAGTCGATGACAACCAATCTCTAAAAAGTAGCCTAATACGAACGCCTAGACCAGCCAACCATTTGCATATCGTTCCTTAAAAACATTCTCCAGTTCATTCGGTCACCATATAGAACTCAGCCGATTTTTTAATCGACTCGAGTAAGGCATAATACTTCAGATGCTACCATGGGCCCGCGATGAAGCATTACAGCATTCGTACCATGCAGTTGATGTAAGGCGATACATTGAAGGAACACATCGAGATCTGCAAGGCTTCGTCTACTGGGAGCCAGCAAGTGATGTCACCAATACCCCACCCTGCATCGGTGGGTACTGATTCGTCAGGTGATAATGATGAGACAGTTAATGCTAAAGATGGAATTAGTGCAGTAGAGTCGGTTGGCGTGGAATGTACACTTCCAAGACTTTGTCCAATGTATTGACATTGGACAAAGAAGATCGCCGCAGCGCAGGGAATNCCATGGGCCCGCGATGAAGCATTACAGCATTCGTACCATGCAGTTGATGTAAGGCGATACATTGAAGGAACACATAGAGATCTGCAAGACTTCGTCTACTGGGAGCCAGCAAGTGATGTCACCAATACCCCACCCTGCATCGGTGGGTACTGATTCGTCAGGTGATAATGATGAGACAGTTAATGCTAAAGATGGAATTAGTGCAGTAGAGTCGGTTTGCGTGGAATGTACACTTCCAAGACTTTGTCCAATGTATTGACATTGGACAAAGAAGATCGCCGCAGCGCAGGGAATNGCGTGGAATGTACACTTCCAAGACTTTGTCCAATGTATTGACATTGGACAAAGAAGATCGCCGCAGCGCAGGGAATACTGGTAATGTGAATGCAAGTATGATATCAATACATAACATTTTATTTATATACCAAAGTAATTCAGGAGATTTGTTTCCTAGTCATTAACTGTACTGAGTAACGAGTGCATACATGTACACAAAAAATATTGAACAAACCAACCTAAGGAGAAATACAGTCGCACCCGCATGCATAGTACAAAAGAGCGCAGTTATGGTTGAAACGCTTCACATTATGTCGTTTTACAGCATCTGCTCGATGTGTTTACCATCGACAGCAATACACATCTGTAAATGCACGTGTAGCGAGTGACAGGAGGCCTGAAGTGTTTATGGTGTAATGCCTCTGCAAGCTGCCACAATGCATTCCTGCATGTCTTCTGGCATCGTAGGAACCATGTTGTATGCCCTAACTTTCAGTGATCCCCACAGGACAAAATCGAGAANTGCATGTCTTCTGGCATCGTAGGAACCATGTTGTATGCCCTAACTTTCAGTGATCCCCACAGGACAAAATCGAGAAGTGTAAGGTCGGGAAAAGAGCTGGCCATCTCACAACACCACCATGCCCTAACAATCGGTTCGGAAACATTTTATTTAACACTTGCCTCGCCGCCAAAGCAAAATGCGCAGGACAACGTTTATGCTGAAATCACATATCACGATATATGTCGAGCGGTATGTCTTCCAGAAGTGCCGATAAGGTCTCTCTGAGGAAATGGACGTACGTACAGCCCGTCATTGTCCCTTGAGTGAAGTATGGCCCTATGACGTAGTCTCCAACGATTCTAAACCACATATTCGCTTTCCACTGTCGCTGGTGCTCCACATGCCGGGCCCAAAGTGAACTCTCCATTATCCAGTAATGCATATATCGTAAATTTACGCATGTATTGTTTGTTTAGGGTAACTTCATCGGTAAATAGTATGTTATTCAGACAATTGCAGTGATCCCTTACAGACATCAGAACAAACCTACAAAACTCAACACACTGCTGAAAATCACTCTCATGATGAGTCACATGATATGGATGGAATTTTCGTTGACCCAGCATCCGTAACACACTCGTTTTACTTATTCCTATGAACCTGGACAGTTCTCGTGTACCCATGTGGGTGCTTGCATAGGCACGTTCCAACACATCGTGTTGATGCGTCTCGCCCGTAGCAGTCTTTCGTCGCACTCGTGTTGTAAAATTCCAATCACCTCGTGACAAGAGATGTGTGCAAATTCTTCGTATCGTTTGCTGTGAGATGGGCGTCCGGTAAGATTACCTTTCACCATACATTTGGACGGCTTGCTTGGCATTTCTGTTACACTCACCGTAAATAAGTAGAGCGTCCAGTTTTCCCTCTTTTTTGAACTTCATTACATAGGTACAGCCACACACCGCAATACCACTTACCATAACAGATTACGGGAACTGGTACTGCGCTGATATTAGGAAGCAGTCCCGCCAGGATGAGTCACGGTGCGTGTTGCTTTCTTATAGCTGTGAGTACAGGTCCACTACCCTATGTTACCAGCCCATTTAAGTCAATAATATTTGCACAATATTTGTTGGCATTTCTGTGTTACTTTCCATTGCATATGCTCTATTACTGAATTCCTCTTTGCACGATCTTTCAGATGCCATTGAAATATATGTATGTTTCCAGGGAAAATTCATATGTGGTTTAATTATTTCTGTCCATACACGTGTTACAAGTAGTCACTTTACGGCTTAATACTTGCCCCCATACGTAATTTCATTGAGTGAAAACAGCATTTCGTGATCTGCAACCGTTTCGGAAATTTTGGGGGTGTCCACTTCAGGCGGACCAACCTGTATATGCAGTCAATTATTTTTGCATTTACGTATTTCATTAAATGTAGTTCATCGTAGGTGCCTTTTTAGAACAGTCTCCTCAGTGAAATGAAATATCGACACGTGTCTGCCCCTTTGTAAATGGGTTTTTGTTGCGTGATTTGGTCCGCCATTTTCCTTGACCATGGAGTGCGAGCGACAAAGTATTTTCGTTGTGATATTTACATTTATTGGTTTCAATAAATAGCTCAAGTGTTTTGCTAACTCAATAAGTCAGCAATTAAATTATTTTGTATCAGTGGCCGACAAAAGTGATATTCGTGACGTAATCATCCAAGGCTCGCCACGTGTTTAGAAATTACGAAGTGAACAGTAAGTTTGCATGTTTTGTAAATAATGTTTATCGAAATTATTATTACAACATTTAAAATGTGTCTGGCCTTTTTCAAAAGCCTTTTTCACCCTAATTTATTTTTATTAAAAATTTAACGATTTTTACTTTTGAAAGATTTGCTTAAAATTTTTACATTGTGTATTTCATACTTCTGTATTAACAGTGACGTATTTATCTCATTTTTTTCTTGCTTGAGGTTTTGAAATGTAGGTGGCCTAAAGAAACGCCATTATAGTGTATTCATTATTTAAAAAATTTCAGCAATTTTTATTTTCTTGTTTAACTTCACCAAAAATGTTGAGTATTTCACGCTTTGGTACGAACAACGACTCGTGTATTGGATTTAGTTATTTCGATGAAGCTACAACTTTTGAGTTAGAGTAATTTGAATGTTATTTACTTACGAACGTTTTCCACTGCATCATCAAAACAATACATGTTCGAATTGCCACATACTCATAACATAAACCACAAAAAAAAATCACGTCTCACAAAATACGGTAAACTAGAGTTGCCCACGTGACCAATAAAATAAACAGAACCATTACTANAGCCGCCAGCCGAGGGAAGACAGCGCAGCAGTGTCAGATAAGTAGTTCTACACCAAGTGTGAAGAATCTTCCCCCATTCCCCCCACGACGCCAGTCGCGGCGTCAAACCATACGTAGCCTACATAGAAAAAGGGGAGGGGAGTTTGTCTCGTGAGTTCATGTACCAGTTAACCTGTTCAAGCAACAATAAAACTCGATTATGTGAACTCACATATAAAGTGTAATTTATTAGTAAATTGGACCTAGAGACAACAGTGTCGACGTATTCCTACGCCCTGTCACTGAGGGCTAGCATCAAATGCTGGCGCCTCACGGCGCAGAGCAGAATAAATACAGTACCTACTTCCAAACTTCAGCATTTGGCAGGTATCAGTGGTTTAATTATTTCTGTCCATACACGTGTTACAAATAGTCACTTTACGGCTTAATACTTGCCTTCGTACGTAATTTCATTGAGCGAAAACAGCATTTCGTGATCTGCAACCGTTTCGGAAATTTTGGGGGTGTCCGCTTCAGGTGGACCAACCTGTATATGCAGTCAATTATTTTTGCATTTACGTATTTCATTAAATGTTGTTCACCGTAGGTGCCTTTTTAGAACAGTCTCCTCAGTGAAATGAAATATCGATACGTGTCTGCCCCTTTGTAAATGGGTTTTTGTTGCGTGATTTGGTCCGCCATTTTCCTTGACCATGGAGCGCGAGCGACAAAGTATTTTCGTTGTGATATTTACATTTATTGGTTTCAATAAATAGCTCCAGTGTTTTGCTAACTGAATAAGTCAGCAATTAAATTATTTTGTATCAGTGGCCGACAAAAGTGATATTCGTGGCGTAATCATCCAAGGCTCGCCACGTGTTTAGGAATTACGAAGTGAACAGTAATTTGCATGTTTTGTAAATAATGTTTATCGAAATTATTATTACAACATTTAAAATGTTTCTCGCCTTTTTTTAAAAGCCTTTTTCACCCTAATTTATTTTTATTAAAAATTTAACTATTTTTACTTTTGAAAGATTTGCTTAAAATTTTTACATTGTGTATTTCATACTTCTGTATTAACAGTGACGTATTTATCTCATTTTGTTCTTGCTTGAGGTTTTGAAATGTAGGTGTCCTAAATAAACGCCATTATAGTGTATTCATTATTTAAAAAATTTCAGCAATTTTTATGTTCTTGTTTAACTTCACCAAAAATGTTGAGTATTTCAAGCTTTGGTACGAACAACGACTCGTTTATCGGATTTAGTTATTTCGATGAAGCTACAACTTTTGAGTTAGAGTAATTTGAATGTTATTTACTTACGAACGTTTTCCGCTGCATCATCAAAACAATACATGTTCGAATTGCCACATACTCATAACATAAACCACAAAAAAAAATCACGTCTCACAAAATACGGTAAACTAGAGTTGCCCACGTGACCAATAAAATAAACAGAACCATTACTAGAATATTACGTGGTCATATCAAAAATAAAACAGGTGGGAATGTCATCAAGGTACAGTAGCCTACGTACTGGACTGAAGTTGCAGGTCTTTCAATGTCTGCCATTGGATTCGTAGAGTTTGTTAACAAATATCGTATTCTTCACCTACAAAACAGCTGTGGCGGAGGAATACATTGTGACAGCACTTATTTTCAAGAATTGTCAAAATGTACTGATGTTATATGAAACGGAGAACAGTTAAGTTTTGTCTCACAAAATAATTTGCTCCCTCTCGTGATCCGGACTACCAATAACTTTAGTTTCATTTTGAAGAGTACCTACATTTAATTTTCGTTCTTGCAACGATTTGACAGACATTACAGCTGTAATCAGGGAAATTTAAATTGAAATATTTTCACATTAGGACATGTTTACATGTAAATCCGCGTGATACAGAATCAAAATAACAAACAGTTATAATGCCTGTGCAAATGTTACAAAGCTACGGATCTGTATAAGTTAGTTAATTTGCTCGCATGTCTGGAAACACAGGCTATGTAAATAGGCCGGTATTCCAGAAAATTCAGTTTGGCATTAGAAAAAATTCTACCATATCAGGCAGCAGAAAAGCCATAGTAAGTTCGTAACTCAGGGAATGTATTACTGAACTTTTTTTTTCTATGTCTTGAGACATAGTATCAGATGTGCCTCAATTTGTTATTCGCCACCCCGTGCGAGAGTATGTACAAATGGAAGTAACTGTAGAATGTTTACAATAGTTTTTGCAAAAAAATTATTAATTTCTGAGTTTATTTGTAACATAATTTGTACCACTGGCAGTTATCACATACTTGAAATAACTGTGCATAGAATTACAAAAACAATTATTATTTTTGTCTGACGTAAACATTATTTTACCTTTATACATTTCTGGTAATAGTGCTATTTTCATTACTTATAACTTTTATCCCACAATTTCTCTGATATTCATAGCCATCCCAACTATCAAAATTTTGAGTACACTCATTTACAACAAATTTGATCATCCAGAAGGAGCTATCGCAGGGTCACGTAAGTGAGTACAGGTACAGGGCATTGTAGAACGTATACAGAAGACATCGAAAAATTGTACCACACCAAGCATGCATTGCAGGGAACCAACACTTGCAGGATGCACTTAGTATGGTGTTGGACCACCCGTGGCACAAAGATAGACGGCGATACGGTCCGGCATGGAGGCATACAGAAGTCGGATATTCTCCTGAGGAAGATTCTGCCACAGCTGGCCGCCGTAGTTGCGGGTGGCCGAAATTTCCGTTCAATCTGGTCCCAAACGTTCTCGATGGTCGAGAGGTTCGGGAGCTTGCTGGCCAGGAAACATGTTGACATCACGAATGCTGGGCTGAGATACCGTACTGTGGGAGGGCGGGCATTATCCTGCTGGAAAATGGGGTTGTCAATCTGCATGGTCGCAGAATTTCCAGCATGTATCGCCGCGCCGCCTGGGTTACCTTCAATCACCACCAGTGGGATGCGGGAACGGTAGGAAATGGCACCCCACACCATGGTACCTCTTGTTGTGGTGATGTGACGCTCTACAATGAAACATCAATCGCGGCACTGGCTAGGACGTCTCCAGACTCGTATTCAGCGGTTGTCTGTATCCAGACGGGACCGTTATTCGTCGCTGACACACTCGTTTCCCATCCGCAAGCTGCCATTCTACCCGTTCCCGTCAGAAGATTACACGTACTCGGCAATGCTTAGGTCCTAATGGTAGACGCCATAAGGAACGCCGCGACGACAGATCCCGCTGCGTGTTCACTCATTTTGACTCTGTGGCTCACACAGATGCTAAGGCCTTATCCGGTGTCTTGCAGCTATGAATGACTCAGGGTCTTTTATTCCCCCCTAGTGGCACACCTGTGCAAGAAAACCGCATTACACGCAAATGGGACACATGTCGGGCTGTTAACGATACTGTGTGGATGGTTGCCTTTGTTGTACTCCAGGATTAGTTCACAGTGACCAATTGTTTTGCAAATGAGTGTATTTATTGCAAGTATAACAATGTGTTAACGCAATTATGATTCACTATCATTAGTACCAGCAATACATGCCATTTGCCTTTTTTTTCAATTTATTGGAAAAGGCTTTATATCTACTCTTCATAATACCAAAAAAATATGCATTTCGATATATTCATAATTAATTTGATAATTTTGAAACACGGCAGAGTTTCTGAAGAAAAATGGCGATTGTGTAGGGGTTTTTCAGATGTTAGGTCAAGCATGCTTCATTATTATAAATAGTTAAATGCAACAGAATCCAGTTATGAAGATACATATATGTTAGCCCTGTTTACTTATATCGGAAATACCCTTTAGTTATATTTTATTTTCCTCCCTATTATGGAGATTTTTAGGATGACGGGTTAAATCAAATACTATTTTGTGAAATAACTGTATTAAAGTTATCAAGGAAAAGTGGAAGACTACTGGACAATCAACCAGTAGTGTTCGTATACATGCTGAACCCTGCAATTAATTCTGAAACAATCGGTATTGTACAATAGCACTGTAACAACACCCGAGTCCTGCTGACATCATGTCAGCTTGTTAGTCCACAAGACAAGTGACAGACACGAGAATTTCACTTCGTGGTGCTAACGTTTTGAGTATGTACATACCGGGTGAGGCACCTAAGACAGGCCACCTGATAAACACTACCAATTTCAGTGGTAGAAAAAAATGTTTAAGACAAAAGTTGCTTGGGTCCAAGGCGCTAATAACTTTATACTGATAATTACCCCCGTATGTGATAGGGTAAATAAGATACAAAGTTCAACTTCGTCACTTTAAATGAAATTATAATTTTTATTAACGCCCCTTGACAGTCCGTATTATGATGTAATTAATGGTTATTAACAGAGCTTTCGGTGGTCGTTGGATCGGTTGATTTGGAAACACGAAATGGCCTGCGCGTTCCCCAGACGTAACGCCTAGGGACTTTTATCTGTGAGGAACACAGGTCTACAGAGACCCACCGACGGCTACCGAGGACATGAAAGGCCGTATAACACGAGCTTGTTCTGCGATAAGACCAGATGATATTCGACGTGCGGTATTGTCCGTTCAGAATCGCTTTATAGTATATGTCAATGCACAAGGTCACCAATTTGGACACCTGGTAACATAATAAAATTAAGGAAATACAATATTGTGGGGGTGTAAATACATTCAGTTTATGCTGAATACGTAGATATTCCATGTCACATGTACAACATATAAATGGTAAAAATTAATAAATAATTTTGTAATTTCCGCGCAACATACATTAATAATTACGTACTCGTACATATTTTATGTACCTTTTATGTGCGTACATTTGTCTAATGCCGCAGACGTTGTTGACATCGTCAAAGTCTTGTGTGCATGTTTGGCTAGGAATGACATGCTGCTCGCTTTGTGTATCTTATTACACATAGTCGCCGTCAGTATGGGGAAGAGGAAAGAATTGAGTCACGAGTTAAAGGAAGTTATAATGAATCTGGCTTGCAAGGGCTATAATTAGAATTATTATGGCGGATTTCGGCCATCAGGACCTGGGACTCGAGCAGTTCATACTTTGTCATTCCGGTCAGCCGGCGGCCATCTTGTCAGCCATGTTGGGTGTCGTTGGCATTGACCTTTGACCTTACCACGGTGACCTTTAACCTTGAAAACAAAAAAAAATCATAAAAAAGTTATTTAAAAAATGTATTCAAAATTTATAAAAAAATTATTCAACATTTATTTAAAAAAAAAAAAAGTTAAAATATTAAATTTTTGAACTTAGAGGGGACGAGAGACTCGAAACAACCAGCCACCATGTTATGATGTCACTCAACCGCCATGTTGGACCCAGATTACTTTGACGTTGACCCTATAACTGTGATCTTGGATGACCTTGAAAACAATAAATTGAGAAAAAATTGTAAAAATTGAATCATTTCATAAGTTAACGAGCGTATTACATTACTGACTACTACCGCCGTATTTGATCCAGGTGACCTTGATCTTTGAACTTAACCCCAGCAACCTTTGGCATTAAACCCAAATATTCAGAAAAAAAAATTTAAAAATGCATAAGACTTCTAAATTATTATAAAAAATTATTTTAAAATTTATTTTCAAAAATTATAAAATTATAATTTTAAATGTTTGGGCTTAGAGGGATGAGGGACTGGAATCAAACAGGCACCATTTTATGACGTCACCCAACTGCCATGTTGAACCCAGGTGACCTTAATCTTGACCCTATAACCCTGACATTGGATGGCCTTGGAAACAAAAACTCGAGAAAAAATGGTAAAAATTAAATAAATTCATAAAAGTCAGCAAGCATATTACATTACTGACTACCACCGCCATATTGGATACAGGAGACCTTGACTTTTGGCATTTACATCGGTGATATTTGACCTTGAATTCAAAAATTCGTCAAAATTCGTAAAAGTTTCCTAAGAATTTATAAAAAATTAATAAATAATATTATCATAAATTTGTTTTCTTTAATTATTTTTAAGAATTTACGTTTTCAGATGTTCCTCACAGCACCACGTCCAGCAGACGACTGACCCCCCTTTAATCAACTACATTGTATTAACATTTCCCTCTCCTACTCGCTTACCATTGCTCATTCTGACGAATGCACTCCACCCACCATATTGGTTTTTCGGTTTATCATTTGTTTACATTTTCAACGCCTAGGTGGCACTGATGACTCCGCCCAACATGTTAGATCTGAATGACATTCACCTTGACCTCACATCTGTGTCCTTGACCTCGTGCCCATGACCTTGGATAACTTTGCACCCACAAAGAAATTCAAACAACTTTTATATAGATCCAAAAAATTCCTAAAATACTTTTAAATAAAATATTAACTAAGCACTTGTTTTTAATCAATTTTTCGATCAATCTCGCAATTATTCAATCAATAAGCACCGCAATTAACACCTCGATCAGCACCACAATCAGCACCTTCGATCCCAATCCTTCTATCAATTATTATCCTTCGATCAATCCCAATCCTTCGATAAATCCCAAACCTCCGATCAATCACAATCCTTCGATCAATTCCAATCCTTCGATCAATTCCAATCCTTCGATCAGTCCCAATCCTTCGATCAATCCCAATCCTTCGATCAATCCCAATCCTTCGATCAATCCCAATCCTTCGATCTATCCCAATCCTTCCATCAATCCCAATCCTTCGATCAATCCCAATCCTTCGATCGATCCTTTGATCAATCCTCTGGTTTGTCTACCGCCAATATGCATAGAAATTACATTCGTTCGCTAACTGTCTCCAAATTTGTACATGTCGACAGAATTAATGTTTTGTATGCAGTCAACTATCCATGCAGTTTTATACTCGTACTAAAGATTTTATTATCATTCTATATGAGGATCTTTCCGTTAATAGTTGCGTGGTCATAGCACCACTTAAAATTTGTGACGGATAGAATGATACGACACACAAAAATAAAGAAAAAACAATTATTTTATAATAAATTATTATTATTTCGTAATTACAATTTCAGAAGAAAGCAGTTCATCACATCATGCGATATATCTCCGTTCCTTCAGTTTACTAGTGATTGAATATATCAAAACAATGCACTAGAAATACCCACGTTTTTTGAAAGCTAACCAAATATCGAAGTCTATCAACAAGGTCATTCGGGTTTTCGGGAAATAAGTAGCCAGTAGTCTGGGCGTCTTCTGCCTTCTTCGTGTCGCTCATTGCAGCAAATGACTTGGAGGGGTGTGTGTCAGTGCATCGACAAAATAGCCATCATCGTCTTCAACATTATCACTGTCTTCGTGTTCATTTTCATCTTTGCTATCATCATGATCGTCTTCACTTCCTGTTTCATTCTCAATATTAAATTTGCTTTTCTTTGTAGCAGGAGTTGTATGTCCATCAGTATTTAAAGCCGACGACCGTTTATTTTGAAGTTCGTCGACTTCACGCGAACGTCTTGCAAGTGTACATTCTACGCAAACAGACTCGACTGGACTCATTCCGTCTTTAGCATTAACTGTCTCATCATAATCACCTGTCGAATCGGTGCCCGTTGATTCAGCAAGAGGTATTGCCGGAAACACTTGCTGACTCCCAGTATACGAATCCTTACAGATCTCGGTATTTTATTTCAATGTATCGCCTTGCACAAACTGCATGGGACCAAAGTCGTAATGCTTCATCGCGCGAAAAGGGNACCAAAGTCGTAATGCTTCATCGCGCGAAAAGGGCTCTTCGTACAGATCGTTCTCTCATGCAGAGAATTTTGATCATAGGTGGAAACTTGATCGCATAATCGGCACTGGCGACAACCAGTTAGCGACGATGCAGGTCGCGGCACCATGATCGTTGAGGTCAAAGGCAGGCTTTCGTATTCGCAATTTATCTTTTTGGTATGAAGAGAGATCGCTTCCAAATCGATGTTCACCTCACAGTGTCAGAACGTCAACTGCCATTTTTTGTACTATATAAATGCGGTTATTTTTACAACAAAGAGCCTAGCTTGTACCCACAAATGGACTTCCACCATAAAATTTAGATATAAATAATTATGACAGCACTCTGAATAAACACACATACTCGTTCGCCCCAGAAGAAAACACACATATATTTACATAACAACATGTAATTTAAATATGCTTGTGGGCATATATATAAATATATAAATTTAAAATAATTTATATTCATATATTTACATATACATAAATATGTATAAAATTAATTAAAAATAATGTTTAAATTACATATTTATATACTATACATAATTATGTATAAAATTAATTTCATATTTTTATATTTGTGTATACATAATTATCTGCGTGCTTCCTTCTGGGGCCATATTTCAGCAGTACAATGCCCGACCATATGTAGCGAGGAATGTGCAAGCCTTCTTCAATGTATGACGGGTACCACTGCTTCCCTGGCCTGCACGTTCGCCTGACATGTCGCTCATCGAACATGTCTGGGATATGGTTGCTCGGAGACTTGTTCGTCATGGACCCCCATCAACTACTGTTGATGCTTTGTGGACTCACATACAAACCGCGTGGAGGGAGATTCCCCAGGAACATATCCAGGTCCTCTTTGGTTCCATGCCAAGACGTTTAGGGGCTCTGTTTGCAGCACGTAGGGGCCTCATACCATACTGAATACTCGAGGACAGAGATAATGCACATTTCTGTAATCC